>PVJA010002989.1:23280-79814 GCA_004027025.1 Myocastor coypus | reverse complement strand
CAGGGCTGGCGCAGCATGTGGTGCTGGGGATTGAACCGCGGTCCCTGAAGCCACCTAAGCTTTCCCAAAAAGGAGCTTTAGACCACTGAGCCATCCCGCCAGGCTGCTCCTTCTCTTTGTTGTTTTATATTTTAGAGAGAGTTATTTATTTTGATTTCTGTGATTTTTTTTTTTTTTTGAAAAAGTTTGAGGGCCTGGTGGGATGGCTCAGTGATCTAAAGCACCTGCTTGGGGAAGCTTGGGTGGCTTCAGGGACCGCAGTTCGATCCCCGGCACCACATGCTGCACCAGCCCTGCCCTCGGGGCAGGCTGAGCCGGCCAAAAAAATGAGTGAATAAACAAACAAGGGTTCTGAAATAAGAAAATAAATAAATAAATAAATAAAATGAAAAATTCTAAAAAAAACATGAAAAAGTTTGATAGTAGCTAGCTGTATCACTGTGACCAGAGCCTCTCTGTATAGAGTCTGTTGTTTAGGCATCTCTTCTCTGTCAAAGTTTCTTGTTTTGTGTGTGTCCCAAGGTTTTTCCCTCTCTGTTGATTGATAATGAGATACTGCTGTCTGTTTGGCACTGTCCTCTGGCCTTTAGTGCAGTTATTTTTTTATTATTATTTTGTATTTTAGGGAAGGATCTCCAGGTGTTTAGGGTCTCACTACTAGATGGGGCATGTGGCAGTCCACCTGTTTACAGGCTCCCAGGAGCTGGCATTACAGGTGTGCACCACCATGCCCAGCCTCAATTACAGTATCAGTGCACACCGGGGGCGGGGCCAGCATGGCAGGCACGGAGATTTAAACCCCAGCCTCTGTGCCCACTTGTAAGTGCTTTAATCTGCTGAGCTATTTGGCTGGCCCTCTTTGGTGTAATTATTACCCGAGTACCTTCCAATATTATTACCCAAGAGAGATCATGTGGCTAAGGCCGATATAGTTTCCTATTTATAGTACTATAATTAGCAACACTAATAATGGGTAATGATATTTAGCAATTGACCAACTTTTATAACTAATGGGGGCGGCGGGAAAATAGCTCAGTAGAATAAGCACTTGCCTGGCAAGCACCAAGGGCTTGAGTTCAATCCCCGGTCCCGCAAAAAAAATAAAATGACTAATGGGTTTGTATCTTAGACCATAAGAGCAAACATTGTGACTATATAGCTAAGTAGATATTAAATTGGGAATTTGTATTTAGTTTCCCTAAGTTGATCTGGTCACCTCCCCTCCTCCCCTTGACGTACCTGGAGTCTTCCAGGCAGACCACCTCATCCCAGTTCTCTCTCTCTCTCTCTCTGTCAGATTCTCTCATAAATCTGGGCCTAGTTATATGCCTCAGCTCATCTGGGCTGAATCTACCAAGCTCAAACTTAGCCAGCTGTGCCTGGCTTGGGTCTGTCGGCTGTGCTTGGCTTTTTCCTGCTGTGGCCCATGGAAGTGAACTCCCTGTGCCCCACTGGCTAGATGTTCTGCTCCTAGTTTGGCTCAATGGGTCCCACCCCTAACCTCTCTTCAGGGAGTTCTGTTGCAGGGTCCCGCACCAGGCCTATCCACTGAAGTTTCTGGTGCCTGGTCCCACGCCAGGCCTGTCCACTGAAGTTTCCAGTGCCTGGTCCCACACCAGGCCTGTCTGCTGAGGTTTCCGGTGCCTGGTCCCACACCAAGCCTGTCTGCTGAGGTTTCCAGTGCCTGGTCCCACACCAGGCCTCCGTGTTTTCTGAAGATGCCTTGCTCAGTGTCATGTGTCAGGGATCTGTCCAATTTGAGGATGATTTTTTTCCATAGGTTGATTTCAGTTTTCTTTCAGTTCCAGTGGAGATTATTATGATGTCCTTAAAATGTCTATCATAATTTTCCTTCCTGTATGGAAAAGTTTTTTGATTAGAACCCTGCCTATATAGAAGTAGAGGGTTCTTAGCAGGTTTTGCCTTTCAATTGAGCAGGAATGATTCCTTATTCACACATAGGTACTGAACTCAGTCATACACTGTAGTGTTCAGAATCCTAACATCCTGTGAGAAGAAAGAGCAGCCAGTTAGTGCCAGGAGAGTTATCTGCAGGGCCCTGAACGTCATCACCACCTGCTGCAGAAGGACACATGTAGACAGTCCTGAGAGACATTTTTGTGCTCCATGCCATCAATTCCTGTCTTCCCATTCCAAGCAGACAATGTGCTCAGTGTCCCTACAGGATAGTTTGTCTTTTCCAAATGTTCAGAAGCAGTGCTGTTCGGTCAGGCTTTTTCAAGTAGTGTATCCATGCTTGGCTCCACACACGCGGCTTCCTGCTCTTGTGTGGATGAAGCCCAAGCTGTTCATACAGTCAACTGCTGACACCCATTCATTCTGTTTGAAGGGTTGCTACTTCAATGGGAAGATACTACGAACAGTCTTACACATTTGGGCAGTTTCCAAGGTTTGGCTACTACAAACTGTCACTATAGATAAACATGGCTTTGCAGGTATCACTGTGGCATGTGCTTTGAACTCTTTCAAGAAGATACCGGGGCGTGGAACAGCTGGGTCAAATGGAACCTTTAGTCCTAGGTTTTAGAGAAATCTTCTCCCTCATTCCCTCAGTGGTTGTACCAGTCTACACTCACACCTGCAGTGGAAATTTCCTTTTCTCCTCACTTCCACTGGCCATGGTCACAGGTTGTTTTCTTGATACTAACCATTCTCTCTGGGGTGACAGGGAATCTCAACATTGTGTTAATTGATATCTCTCAAATGACCAGACACACTAAGCATTTTTTTTCACAGATCTGTTTGCTGTTTGTATTTCTATAGCTGGAATGGTATATTTACTCCAGATGTCCATTTTAAAATTTGGTCTTTAAATTTGTTTTTTTTGTTGTTGTTGTTGTTTTTTTTTTAATTTTATTTATTTTTTTTTTCTTGTTTCAGAACCTTTGTTTGTTTATTCACTCATTTTTATGGCTGGCTCAGCCCGTCCGGAGAGTAAGGCTGGCACAGCATGTGGTGCCAGGGATCGAACTGAGGTACCTGAAGTCGCCCAAGCTTTCCCAAGCAGGCGCTTTAGACCACTGAGCCATCCCTCCGGGCCCTGGTCTTTAAATTTGTGGCATCTGATTTTGTTTGTTTGTTTGAGTTCTCTGTATGTTCTTGACAGTAATCCTTTTTCTGAGGATCTGCTGGCAAAAAAAATTTCTACCCCATGGTTGTGTGTTGATGTTTCCTGTTGCAGTGAAAAAGCTTTTCAATAAGATGAGATTCTAGGTGTTCATCCTTTGTGGTAATTCCTATGCCATTGGGGTTTTGTTTATAATGGCTTTGCCTACGACAACTTCTTCAAGAGTTCTACTGATAGGATCTTCCAGCAGATTTAATGTTTCTGTTTTCATATTTAGAACTTTGATCCCTTTCCAATTTTAGTTTAGTGCATGGTCAAGGACATGGGTTTAAGTTTGCTGTTCAACATGTGGAAAACCAGTTTTCTCAGCACCATCTGTTTAAGAGCCTATCTTTCATCAAATGAATGTGTTTGGTACCTTCATCAAAAATAAGATGACTGTGTTAAGTCTTCAGTTCCTTCTGAATCTTTTAACCTGTCCCACTGACCCACAGGTCTGTCTTTTTGCTAGTATCATGCTGGTTTTCTTTTTTTTTTTTTTTAATAGCTTTGTACTGTAATTTCAAGTCTAGGATTTTTATACCCCCTGTCTTGCCATTGTTGCCCCAAACTTCCTTTTGCTATTCATAGTTTCTTCTGGTGCCAAACAAATGAACTCTAGAATTGTTTTCTCTATTTCTATGACATATGCTTTTGGAAGTTTGACTGTAATTGCATTCAATCTGTAGAACAATTTTGAAAGTGTGGTCACTGTCACTATATTAGTTTTTCCTACACAAGATCTTTAATCTCCTTTTTCAGAGTACTATAGTTTTCAATGTAGAGCTCTTTTACTTCATTTAGTAAATTGATTCCTAAGTTTTTCATGTAGTTGGTTGTTATTGTGAAGGTTGTAGTTTCTCTAATTTCTCTCTCACTGTCTGTGTTATTCCTTTACTGACTCCTATTAATTTTTGAATAGTGATTTTCTATCCAGACGTACACCTGAATTTAGGTTTTAAATCTAGAAGCGTTTCTTAAATCTCTTTGTCGAGTTTTTGAGGTCTCCTCTGCAGAATACCATATCATCCGTGCACTTTGATGAGTTCAATTCTTTTTTCTGCTGGGTTTTTTTTTTTTTTTTTTTTGCCTGTCTTTCTTGTGTAATTTTTCTGGATGTGACTGATATAGCATATTGAATAAGAGTGATGACAATGAACATTTTTGTCTTATCCTGATCTTAGAGTGAAAACTTCCAGTTTTTGTCCATTTTACATGATGTTGGCTGTTGCTTTATCATCAATGGCTTTTTATCAGATTGAAATAAAGATCATCTGTTCCATTTTTCTGTAGCTTTTATCATCAATGTGTCCATGACTTGGTCAAAATATTTTCCTGCTTCTATTGAAATGATAACATGGTTTTTGTCCTTGATGCTATTGATATGGTTTATTCCATTCATTGATTTATGTATGTTGACACATTCATGCATCCCTGCAATAAGTCCTCTGTGGTCATGGTGTATGATTTTCTTAACAGTTTGCTGCATTCTGTAGCCAGTATCTTATTAAAGATTTTGCATCTGTGTTCGCTGGTGAGACTGGTCTGTTCTCTTTCGTGGTTAGGTATTTCTCTGATTGTGTTTTCAGGGTAATGCTTGCTTCCAGGGATGATTTTTGGAGTATTGCTTCCTTTCTATTTTATTAAAGAGTTTGACCAATAGTGCTATTAAATCTTCTCTACGTTTGTTGTGGAATTCAGCAGTTAATCCATCAGGACCTGGGCTTTTTTGTTGTTCTTAGGTTTTTAGTTACATTTTCAACAACCTTGGTTAATATTGGTTAATTTGGATTTTCTTATTCTCTCTCTCTCTCTCTCTCTCTCTCTCTCTCTGTCTGTCTGTCTTTCTCTCTCTCTCTCATACTTGAGATCCAACTCAGGACCTTGCACTTGCCAGGAAGGAGCTTATATCCCTGAACTATCTCCTTGGCCCTTTTAAATCTTCTTGATGCAGTTTTGGTAATTAATATGTATTTAGGAATCTATTTCTTCTGCATTTTCCACCTTCATAGAATGTAAGTTCTCAAATAGGTATAGGTGATTGTGTTGATTTCTGAAGGGTCCATTGATTCTCACCCATTATCAAAAAATGTAACCAAGGCAGAATAGGAATAGGATGTTGAACTGCTATGAAGAGGCCTGTGACGAGACACATTCAGGATGCTTGAATAGAAAGTGTTGGAGGTACACAGAGGAGTGGGAGAGTCCGTAGGATGGAGAGAAGAGGCAGCATCATCAAAACAAGGCGGGCGGAATGTTCGCAATGCCATCAGCTTTCCTACCAGGGGAATCCTGGGGAAGCTGAGTGGAAAAAAGCCGGCCCACCCCAGGCTATACTAATCATAATGCCACACGGAGCAAGCCTGTTGAATCTGCTGTTATGCTGTAGGAAATTAAAACGATATCTGAAGGCCGATTGCTAGGAGACATTAAATTCACACCCTCACCCCCCAGCACTGTATGTAAATAAGCAATTGAGAAATGAGTTCAGAGTCATATATTTATGAAACAGGAAAGAAAAAATGGTAAGACAAGTGGTGCATGGAAATTTATTTAGTTTGGGGAAAATATAAGGTTAATTCTCAGAAAGAACTCTCCATCCAAGTCTTAAGCATTGCCACTTAGGGTTTGACAAGCTAAGTTGGGCAAAAGCATTAAGAAAGAAAGAAAGAAAGAAAAAAAGAAAGAAAGAAAGAAAGCAAGCAAGCAAAGGTGGAAACATGCCCAAGGGCTGGCTTCTCTCTAACAGCGACAGGTCAGGTGAGAGGTCCTGTGCTGGACATCTGTGCACCAGGCTCTGCACTAATCATTCCACATATTAACCAACAAGATCCTTAAGCAACCCTGAGGCAAACTGTCTCATTATTCCTACTGGAGCTGAGAAAACGGCCTGAGACCGAAGAGCTCATCCAAAGTCCCCGTCAATCAGTGCTGCCAAGAAAGCTTTTTCAGCCTCCTTGCAGTGCTGCCTTAAGGTGCTGTCAAACTCTCCTCAGGAAAAGCCATTTGCATCCTGAGAAGCTCAAGGAGGTCCATGAGATGCCCACCTCTAAAAGCGTGAAGAGTTCCAGGTCAGCCAGGTATCAACTACAGGCAGAACATGTGGATTAACCTCAACTGCATTATGCTAAGGGGAAAAAGCTGAAAATGAGAAACTGCACAGAGGATTTCAGCGAAGTAAAGTGGGCCAAAAGAAAATTCTAAAATAAAGCAAAATTACATGGCAGCAAGTCAATCAGAGGTTACCTGGGCTACAGGGCAGAGATGGTCTACGAGGACAAGCACAAGTTTTTTGGTGTGATAGAGATTATATTCTATACTGTGATGGCGGTGGTGATACATTGACAACTTCTATTTGTCAAAACCCAACAATTGCAGGGGATGGGGAGATAGCTCCGAGGCACAAGTGCCTGCTGGGCAAGCGCAAGGTCGTGAGTTCGAACCCTGGTCCCACAAAAAAAAAAAAAAAAAAAACAATTGTGCATTTTAGATGGGCAGATCCTATTGTGTGCAAAACGTTTCAGTGAAAGTACATTAAATTTTGGAAAAGGACAGCAGTTCTTTTGCAATGTAGTATTAAAAAGAGACGTGAGCTCATTGTGCATTTTAGATGGGCAGATCCTATTGTGTGCAAAACGTTTCAGTGAAAGTACATTAAACTTTGGAAAAGGACAGCAGTTCTTTTGCAATGTAGTATTAAAAAGAGACGTGAGCTCAGAACAAACTAACTGCAAGCAAGTGTGACTGTCTATTGCCCCCTGGTGGCAGCACCTCAGAATTTCAGTTAATTCATTCGTTTAGCAAGTTACAAACCATATGCAATTATCAGATCCGCAGGCCAACCACTGTCATATTGTTGACAATTCCAAATGACCTTCTGTGTTGTAGGTGACATCTGGGGAACTGGAAGTGTCGTGTTCTCTAAGATGGACAAGGCCTCCACCTCTATGGGCACATTCTGGTGGCCCAAGACATAAATAAGGAAGTCACAAAAAAAATCACTCCAGGGGCCCGGCGGGATGGCTCAGTGGTCTAAAGCGCCTGCTTGGGAAAGCTTGGGCGGCTTCAGGGACCGCGGTTCGATCCCCGGCACCACATGCTGCACCAGCCCTGCCCTCAGGGCATGCTGAGCCGGCCATAAAAATGAGTGAATAAACAAACAAGGGTTCTGAAACAAGAATAAAAATAATAAATAAATAAATAAATAAATCACTACAAACTGTGACAAGTAATAAACTGGAAAATATTGATAACATACTTGAGTCCATGCAAGGGCTAGGCCAGGCTTATCTCTGGCATGGCTTTCCTAAAACACAAGCTGTTCCTCAGAGCAAATTATTTTCAGAAAAAAAAAAAAAAAAACAATGGAGCCCGGCGGGATGGCTCAGTGGTCTAAAGCACCTGCTTGGGAAAGCTTGGGCGGCTTCAGGGACCGCAGTTCGATCCCTGGCACCACATGCTGTGCCAGCCCTGCCATCAGGGCAGGCTGAGCCGGCCATAAAAATGAGTGAATAAACAAACAAAGGTCTGCAACAAGAAAAAAATAAATAAAATTAAAAAAAAAAAAAAAAAAACAGTTGAGCTGGGCATGGTGGCGCAGGCCTGTTGAGAGGCTGAGGCAGGAGGATCGGTGTGAGTTCAAGACCAGCCTGGGATACAAAAATGAGCCCAAGGCCAGCCTGAACTGCATAGCAAGGCCCTGTCTCAAAAAGCCCCCCCCCACAAAAAAAAAAAGCCGGTTGAGCACAGGTGCTGCTGCCCTCAACAAACACAGGATGTAATGAAGAAGAAGAATAGAGCCGAGCCTGATCTTCCCGGTACTAAGATATCTGATAGCTTCCATACATTTGTGACACTGAGGACTTTGACCACATTAGACTGGACATGCTGGAAACTTGACCACCGGGGTTTGCTCAGTCCTTCTCATATAATGTCGCTTGCCAGATCTTCCCTTTTTTAAGATATAGAAATAGAGATGGAGATAGATATATCCATCTCCCTATCTCTATCTATCTATCATCTATCTATCTTTGTTCCCTACTGTCAATCTTTTCATCCACCAGCCTGCACCCACATATGTTCAATATTATGCCTGTTGCCTTTACAAAGGTCTGCTGAGTGGTCTCTGCCTTGTGTTGTTTGTTGCTGGCTACCTTGAATGAGTTCACAGAGAGTGCTTACGTGGTCAGAGTGCGAGGAGGTACTTCCAGATGATGGTAAGTCCAGCAAGCTGAACATCTGCAAAGTAGACTGAAACGCAGATGGGGCAGTGATGAGTGTGAGCATTGGTGACTCAGGAGTTCAGAGTGAGCAGAAGCAAGCTTTGCAGGACCCTGACAAGGAACTCAGATCTATTCTAATTCAGAAAAAAGTCACTGAAGGCTTTTTACCAAAAGAATTGCTCTGGTTCAGCTAACACTAAGATTTAACTGCACTATATTCAGGGTTTTACTTAGAGAAGCAGAACAGATATAATATAAGGAATGGATATTAACACACATATACAATCTATAAGGAATTATAACATTGGCTTACAATAGCCACAGAGTCAGATGAAGAAGTGTGCAGAGGGTATCTGCACACCCCAGACTGAAGAATTCCGAGTCTGCGACAGAAGGCAGAAGATCCCAGCTGGAGGCTGAAGAGTCTGCACAGCAAGCCAGGCAATGAAGTCCAGGCCGAAGGCGAAGACTGAAGCTCCTCTGATAAAGTGAAGTCCGGACTCCTTCTTCAGCCCCTTTACAAAGTCTCTTTGTGCTGAGTCACTCTGGGGTGGGTCCATTGTGCCCTAGGGTGGAACCAATCATACCCTAGGACAGGCCCTTGATCTCGCTCTAGGGAGGAGCCAATCATATTCTAGGCAGGCCCTGGTCACCCTTTAGGGAGGAACCAAGTGTATCCCAGGGCAAGACCCGCACCAACAGGGAACTAGGCCGCTGAGTCATCCAGCCAAGTTGACACAATGCAAGTAAAGGAAATGTTACTTGGTTATATATGTCAGAAGGTACTGAACCATATGCCTTAATGAAGGCTGAAATGGCAAATTTTGCTGGATGTAAATTATACTTCAACAAATCTAAAAGCGAATAACCATGCAGAACTGAGAGATAGGAATGCCATAAACATAACTTGGAAGTAAACCTGGCAATGACAGTACTTACTGATTGATTTGGTGTGGGTGGAGAAAAAAAAATCAAAGATGGTTTTCAGCATAAAGTATTGGTCAGCGTGGATGAGTCATGGCTAGCCAGAAAGAATGAATATTTCAAACAAGAGTTTATTTTAGATATCTTAATATTTCAAAGGCCTGTTAATTTATTCAAGGGGAGGAGTAAAAAGGAAGTGTGACACATGAGCCTATATATGTGAAGGAAGAGATAAGGAATCACACACACAATATGATATAATAGTTCAGGTACTATAACAAAATGCCATAGACTGAGTAATTTATAAATTGTAGAAATGTATTCCTCATAGATCTTGGAAGTCCTAGATTGAAGAACCAGCAGGTTCTGTCTTGTGTTTTACTCCTAAAATCTCCACCTCTTAATAGTATTGCATGGCTATTACATTTCACACAAATTTTGGGAGAGACATATCCATGCCATAGCACACAGTACTTAAAGTTGAGACAGATTAAGATGGAAGATCCTGGGAAAGCTTATAGATGTAGCAAACATTATGTAGGGCCCCACAGCACTCCATACTTGGAGGTGTGATAGGCAAGGTAGAGAGAGTATTTGCCACATAGCTATTTGTCAAATCTGGAGCACATATATATGGTGCTGTCTCCGTTTTCATACATCATTTGCTCTATGATTTTAGGAAAGATGGCCAAAGATGTATTTAAAAATCTTGTGTTGGTGTGGGAAAGATGGTTGTGGTTGTGTTTGCCATCCAACGCAGAGTAAGCAAACTAAAGAAAATTTTACCACATGCTTTTGTTTGTGAACCAAATTATTTACCAACAAAAACCTTATTGAACCATGACACCTCTGTATTTAACGCTTTGACTGCTGAACCTATGCATTGTTCAGCTCAGGATGTTGTAACAGAACCAGCAAGATGTCAGTGGTCTAAGTGCATTCCTGGCAAGCAGAAAGATCCAGGTTCGATCCCCAGTGCAGCATGCCATGCTGGCCTGTGCTGTGCCAGCCATCAGAATCAAGCATGATGGCACGTGCCTACAATCCCAGCACTGAGGAGGCTGAGATAAGAGGATCACTCTGAAGTTGAGCTGTGTAGTAAGACCCTGTACCAAATAAGCAAATAAATAAATAAATAAATGGGCATTAAAAAAAAAAAAAAAAAAGAATGTCATAGCAAAATACCATAGACTTGGTCTTTACATGACAAAATTGTATTTTCCCATAGTCCTGTAGGCTGAGAAGTTCAAGATTATGGTGTGGCATGTCAGTTCGTGCTGAGAACTCTCTTCCTGGCTTGTTGACAGCCCTTCCCGCTGCTGCATGCACGACCTGTCCTCAGTGTACGGCATGGAAAAGGCTGTCTCTCCTTGCCTAAAAAGCCCCCAGGACTGGGGCCTGGCAGGATGGCTCAGTGGTCTAAAGTGGGCGGCTGCAGGGACCGTGGTTCGATCCCCGGCACCACATGCTGCGCCAGCCCTGCCCTCAGGGCAGGCTGAGCCGGCCATAAAAGTAAATAAAGAAAAACAAACAAAAGTTCTGAAACAAGAAAATAAATAAATTAAATTAAAAGAAAATTCTAAAAAAGAAAAAGCCCCACCTATGACCGAATGAGGGTCATCTTTGAAACGCCATCTGGGGCCAAACTGTCACATATTTTTTTTCCTTGTCACCAGGAAAGCTCCTGTTGCTTCTCTGCCATCCTGGTAACACCAGTCCTTCTACTGTCCACAGTAAAAATGAGGAGGCAAGGTCCTATTGCGTTGCCAGCTGCAGTCCTGAGTCTCACTGGTGCTTTTTCTTAGGGGCTAATTTCTCCCTTTACTCTTCAACCTCCCAAGGAACTTTCGGCCACTGGGCTCATCTGTTCAAGAGGAAAGCCCACTGTATGCTAGAAACTAAGTTCCCTCTCGCAGGGCTACCAACACCTATCCCACCCCTATCGCCCAACCCCAAATAACAGGATAGAACCTGGTGTCCGCAAGACTGAGAAGTTGCACTCAGGTAGTCCAATAACCCATATGCACAAAGAACCTGTAGGGGACAGTATTGTTCCATACCACATGCTCCTCTACTAGGATTTTTAACATTCAGCTTCAACCCGGTCAGATCGCAGCTGCAGCAGCAGTTTCTAAATATTTTACAGTAAGTGTGCACTACTAGTATAACCATGAAAATTAAGTTGGGTTTGGGGGCACGTGCCTGTAGTCTCAGTGACTTGGGCGGCTGAAGTAGGGAGACTGAACACTGGACACCCCACTGGCTAGCCTAGCAAGGCCCTGCCTCAAAGTTTAAAAGGGCTACTAGGAATATAGCTCAGTGGTAAAGCACCCCTGGGATTGACCCCAGTGTGGGGCAGCGGGGGAGGGGCATGCGCACAATTCCTATAGAAGATATTGCCTAAACTGTAGAAATAGTTTCTACCTATATAGTTTAGGTTTTAGACCTTTTTTTTTGAAACAGGGTCTCATTATGCAGTTGAGGCTGGCCTTGAGCTTGCTTTTCGCTTTTGTAGCCCAGGCTGGTCTCAAACTCGCACTGATCCTCCTGCCTCAGCCTCCCAAGTGCTGGAATTACAGGCATGTGCCACCATACCTGGCTTGTATGTGTCTTTCTATTAGGTAAAAGATGATATGGTTTTGGACTTCAAATTTCTATTTCAAATATTAACTATATGTTTTTTAATGGAGTCCTTACAGTTAAAGCTTCTAAAGCTTTTCAGAAATATCCTCTAAAGTTGTTAGAAACTTCAAGAAACATTTCTTTTTACTCTATTGTATAGAAATAGCAAATCACTAAAAAGCTGAGTATTCTATTTGTAAGAATGTAGGAATGCGGCGTATCCTAGTAAATGGAAAGATGATCCTAGCCCTGCAAGGGCAGCAGGTAGGAGAGGGGCCTGTCCAACTCACCCTAGCTCACGCACTCCCCTCCAGGGATAGGCTCCTTAACGGGGACAGCAGCAGTCTACCAGGGGAGGGGCTCAGGAACCACAAACTGTGCACAGATGTGGGCTAGACAGAGCGATAAACACTTCCTGCACAACGCTTAGAGAGGAACCACACCAGTAGAAAAGTTACTCATTTGCAGAATATTTAAGCGTTCTCTTATTTGCCAAGCATGGTTCCGGGTTCTGAAGATGTAGAAAACTGCACGGTGAGGATGTCTGCTTGCATAGAGCTCACCTGCTAGGTGTGGGCGGGAGGCAGCTGTAGAAGAAACTAAGTGGGCGTGAAGACCGCGGAGGCTGCTCTAGCTGGGGAGCGGTCGGTTTCTGTAAGGAAGGCATTGTAAGTCCGGATCTGAAGGACAAGCCGCCAGCCATGGAGGGAGGCAGGGTGGAGGGTGTTGCGGCACAGGAGATACCTGCTACGAGGCTGGAACTACTGAACGGGTCAGGAATCAGAAGGATGGCCCAGAGTGGCTGGAGTACAGCGGCTACGGATGAAGGTGAAACAGAATAGGAGTAAGCACTGGGTCAGTGTAAGGAATCTGATTATAGATTGGTACGAGGAAATGCGGAAGATTTCACACAGGAGGAAAATGACTGAAATAGTTTATCACCACGTAGGGCGTATGGTGACCTAGGAGGCCGGGTGTGATGAGGTCTGGGGCCGGCGGCGGCCAGGAGGGAGGGAGGGAGGGAGAGGGAAGAGACAGTCCCAGCAGGCGCGGAGGCCTTCCTGTGTTCTGGGCGCTGGAGTCCCGACTAGGGTGGTTTCTAGAGTCCTTCTGTGCTGAGCAAAGAACTGGTGCAGATGAGTGCAAACCACAGCAAGGTTTTACATTTAGTAAAGGTAGGAGCGAGGGGGCTTGAAGGTTAGCTCAGTTGCTCACAGTGCCTGCTTGGGCAAATTCAGTCAGGCACTAGGGACTCCGTTTCAGTCCTCAGCTCCACAAGCTGCACCAGACCTGTCCTTAACGCAGCCCAAGCTAGCACACACACAAAACAAAAAACCTCTAAAGGTAGGAACGAAACGTCCTCTACAGAGAAAATTTGGGCCAAGAAAAACTAGGAAAAGGAGGCGGGGAGTAAGCACTGTGAACGCACACAGTAACAGAGAGCCCAGCAGTGAATGTTCTGATCTCCACTGCTCAGCCTGGCGTCAGGCCAGGCCAACCGGTGCAAAACTACGTAATGCAGGTTCTGCAAGCCTATTTTAATGTTTCAACATCCCTGAAATGTAAATAAAGGAATTTGGGGGTCCATGTGAAGAGAGTACTTATGCATGCATGAAAATAGGTCTGAAATAGTTTTAACATTACAAAGCGGTGAACAGCTCTTAGAAACAAATACAGTATCACCAATCCCCTAAGTCGTTCTCCCTTTTTTCCCCCAAATGTTAAAATGTAAAGCTTTCTCATTTGCCGCTAAAGCTGAAGGATTTTTAAGGCATTTGTTTACTCATAGAGAGGTCCTCAATAGTCCCTGGGCTCTGCTTTGTCTTTCCAAGTCTTTTTCTTGCCTATTTGCTTGTTTCATAAGACAAGGCCTTGCTATAAAGTCTAGAGAAGCCTGGAGGTTGAGGTCCTCTGGCCTCAGCCCGCCCACTCCTGGAGCTACATCTTCGTACCACTCTGAACAACTGGAGCGCTTTTGTTAATCACTAAATGTGCACTTGTAGGGGCAAGGCCACCACAGCTGCATTTGCCTGTAGGGTATGCAGAGCTTCCTACCTTTGTGATGTCTCTATGTATGGGACCAACATTACATTCCTCAGAGAACTGAGGGGCCCAACTATGTTGTGGGACCTCATTACTGTTTGTGTCTACTTGTCCCACCAAGGCCTCATGTAGTCATCAGGGCAGCTTCTGGAGTTGGTGATTAATTCATGATCCATTGCAGGGGTTGCGGGTGCCAGTTCTACGCCCACCCTGATGTGAGTAGTCTGTGTATGATATGAGAAGTGAGAGAGGCGTGCTAGCTGCCATAGCCGCTGCTCCTCCCTTTGCTCTTTGCTATCTTCCACCACCATGAACTGCTGCCCTCTACCATGGGCCACTGTGTCTTGGAGCCAGCTGAGTGTGGACTGAACCCTCCACTAACTGAGCTAAATACATCTTTCCTTCCTTAATTTTATGTTGGGCATATTGTCCCAGCAACAAGAGAAAACTAAGACAGGCCTGCACCCAGCATCCAAAGCCTTAGGATACTATTTCAAAGTCTCCAAAGCAAATACACAGGAAGGACCTATCTAGGTATCATCAACTTGACCATCTACTTAGTGCCCCTGGGCTCCCCCATGGGTACTTCTACCCATCATTGGAAAAATAAGCTTGGAGAAGGAATCAGTGATAGAATTTAAGACCTCTTTTTTTTTTTTGTATTAGGAATTGAACTCAGGGTCTTAAACATACTAGGCAAGTTCTCCACCTTGACAGTAGGCTGTATCTCCAGTCCTTCGTGTCTGCACATGTGAGAAGCAGGGTGGTAGGAAATGAGAGGAGAGAAATTACATCCACTGTGCCTCCCACACAGTGCATTCTTAATATGGTTGTAGATTAAATGACCAGCAAAACTGAGGTTGAAGAAGTAACGGTAAAAAGAAGACAAAGATATCATAACCATAGAATCTAGCCCAAGTCTGAATTACTGAATTATTCTGGTGGTCATCTAATGTGGCTGAAGCCCTTACAACAACAGCTGATCTTCCTTATGCCCATTTGGTCCTTCTTCCCCAGCCCACCTTTCCTGCCCCCACAGGAGAGACCCCCATCAGCTCCTTACATATAATTGAAACCGGCCCTCTCACCATCACCCCTAGAAAAGTCCATAAAATCCTCAGCTTTCCTTGTGTCAGGTCAGGGGGTTCTTGCCTCTCTTTCCCATGGTCCTCCGGTGCCACAGTAAAAACCTCCTTCATCTTTTCTGTCTCTTTGCTGCACCATCGGGGGGGAAAAAAAGAAAACCCTAACAATAACTAAAGATTGTACTGTTTAGAACACTGAAATTTTAGGGGCCTCACTCAAATGGACCCATAGTGATCCACATCAATATTTCTTTCATTAAATTTCAGCTGCCTTCCTTCCATACCCATTACACCCAGAATCCAATTCCTTAGGAGTACCGAAAAATCTATAAATTGGCTTCATTGAGAACGTGGAGGGCAGAGGGCTGATCCTGCAACAAAGGAACATGCTATGAGAACTCCAAGAGTGTTTAAGTTACGCCTGTTTGAAAAACTAGGTCCTTACCTGTCAAATGAGATGCTGTCCTCTCAGGGCTGGGCCATTTTCCTGGAGTTTCCACCCCCTGAAATAAATCATCAGTGTTCCAAGTTGCAGGAAATAAATGCCTCTTTCCCAAGTCCCTAGAAAATGAGCAGCGAAGCGGGGTGTGGTGGCTCACACCTATAATCCCAGCACTCAGGAGGCTGAGGCAGGAGGATTGGTGCGAGTTCGAGACCAGCCTGAGCTACAAAAGTGAGCTCAAGGCCAGCCTCAACTGTACAGCGAGACCCTGTCTCAAAAAGAAAAAAGAAAAAGAAAATGAGCAGCATATGTAGGTCACCAAAGACAGAGGCACCTGGACCCTCTACCAGCAATGGAAGGAGGAGTCTGGAGGTATTCTCTATGACGCGTAGAGGCCTTGTTAGGTATCCCTCAGGGCAACGCACCCACTCCTAGGTAAGATGGGTCTAAAATTTGTTTGCTAAGGGAACATGTATATGAATGGGTTCATCCCAGGGCTGGCAAGATGGCTCAGCAGTCCCTACTGAGGAAAGCTTAGGCAACTGGAGGGACTGCAGCTTGATCCCTGGCACCACATGCTGCACCAGCACCAGCCCCACCCCCAGGGCAGACTGAGCTGACAATATTCCAAAAAAAAAAAGAAAGAAAGAAAGAAAAAGAATAGGTTCATCCAGTGTCTTCAGCGAACTTTCTAATGCAGCTGGCAAGGGGATCCCAGTCATAAGACAGGAGGAGACCAGCCTTTGGGGTGACACCCGAGTGAAGCAGTCTCCTTAAAATGTACACACTTCGTCCTTCCATTTCTGAAAGCTAAAGGACCCAAGCTCAGTCACACCTCTCTTTTTTGGGGTCACTGGGAAAATCTCCTAAATCGTGCTGATTCAAGTAGTCACTCAGGTCGTAACTGATGTCCCTTGGCACTGGTAAAATCTATGAACTTAAGGGCCCAGCAGGATGGCTCAGTGGTCTAAAGTGCCTGCTTAGGAAAGCTTGCGTGGCTACAGGGACCGCAGTTCGATCCCAGGCACCACATGCTGTGCCAGCCCTGCCCTCAGGGCAGGCTGAGCTGGCCATAAAAATTAATAAACAAACAAAAGTTCTGAAATAATAAAATAAAATAAATCCTTTAAAAAAAAATCTACAAACTTAATCCTGGAAGGAACTTACTGGTTTATTTTTTTCTTCTTTTCCTTTCCTGAAAGAAAGCCCCAGTCCCAGATAGCAAGGTAACTCAGAGGACCAAGCAGGCAAGCTCAGGGACTGGGGTTCAATGCCTGGCACCACATGCCACCCTGGCCCTGCCCCTGAGCCTGCTGAGCTGGCTACCAAGTCTGGGTGTGGTGATGCATTCCTGCAATCCCAGTGCTGGGGAGGCTGAAAATAGGAGGATCCCTGTGAGTCCAGGCTGTGTAGTGAGACCCTGTACCACATACATAAACTAAAAAGAAAGCAAGTCCAAACCCTCTTTGGTCCCTTCTCTCCCACTAAGGTTTCCATTGGCAGCAAAATCCTTACACTTTTTTTTCTGACATTAGTTTTCAGGGAAGGAGGAGGGAGCTTTCGGGAGGAGGGGATTTGTGGGAGCTGAGGAGGTTTCTCTAAGGAACTTTCTGGTGCCTTCCAGCATGTGGGAGGGGGAAGGGAGGCATGTGGCCTCGGTTTTTCCCAGCCAGAAGGGAGGGGAAGGCGCACAGGTTCAGGAGAAGGGTGCCACTTCAGCTCTTCCCAGCTGTCTGCCATGACTTTCCTGGGCTCTAGGGCTTCCTGGCAAGCTCTGCCCACAGGCAATTTGTCTTTTGGGATTGCTTTAATGTTAGTTTGCTTCCTCCCTCCATCTGATTTGGTTCTGGCATTATTATGATAATTTTGGCTTTAAATGTATCTCCCTATCTAGAATGGTATATGCTTTACTATTTTTTTGTTTTTAATTTTTTATATTTATGCATTTTTATGTGTTTGGTACAGTGTCTCACTACTGTAACTCAGACTTGTAGCGATCCTCCTGGTTTTAGCCTCCCCAGTGCTGGGATTGCAGGTGTGTGCCACCACGCCTGCTCTCAGTCTCTGTGGCCTGCTCAGCACACCCCGAGGCAGAGTTGGCTGTGGTGCTGAGGATCAAACCTCAGTCCCTTGCATACCTGAGGAGGTGCTTAGTCCACTGAGCTATCTTGTTGGCCCTTAAAATGATGTGATTGATTGTTACTAAGTAATATCTTCAGGCTTTTTAACCCTTCTGTAGGTCCCTAAATATAAAGATCTTGGGGGGAATAGCTGGGAAGATAGCTCAGTGGTCCAAGCGCCTGCCTGGTAAGCACAAGGACTCAAGTTTGACCCCTGGTACCACATCCCAGCAGTGCAGAGGCTGAGACAGGACAATCCCTGTGGGTCAAGATCCTCTACCATGGGCCAGCAAGATGGTTCAGCAGCCTAAAGCACCTGCTTAGGAAAGCCTAAGCAACCTCAGGGGCTGCAATTTGATCCCCAGCTTGTGGTGCTGTTGCATCAGCCCCAGCCAGGGCAGGCTGAGCCAGCCATAATACAAAAAACAAAACAAAACAAAAAAAGATCCCATACCAATAAATAAAATTTAAAAAATAAAATAACTCCTATTTGGACTGGCAAAATAGCTCAGCAGACTAAGTGCCTGCTTAGGCAAGCCCAGGGATCAGACAGGGATTGGAGTTCAATGCCAGGCACCACAGCCCCACCCCCAGGCACACTGAATAAGCCACTGAGACCTGTCCTGTTGGTACAGGCCTGTTATTCCCACACTGGGGAGGCTGAAAACAAGAGGATCACTATGAGTCTGAAAACTAAAAAGATCTTGGGGTAAAATTTTGTGCAAAGTCCATGTACACAACCCTTTTTCCTGCTTTCTGGATCCATTAAGGAAGGTTAGCACAGCTGTGTCCCAGGAACTAGGAAGTGTGGTCTGGGTAGCTGAAAAGGTTCCTGCATGACTGAGAGGAATGCCGGGACTCCTCCAGGCCTGAGAGCAATGTGTACAGGTCTTCCTGAGAGGATCTGACTCCAGGATAAAAGGGCAGACTATCCCCCTCAGCAGTCCTGGCCTGGGGAAATGGACAGGCAGACTGGACAGGCAGCATGACCCCAGCATTAATCAGGCTACTCGCGTGTCCTGACCCCAGTTTGGAGTACGCCACCCCAGGATGTGCCCTGACCCTAGGACAAGGTGGGCAGCTCTGACCTCAGCAACCTACTTAGGACATTTCTCTTTCTTTTTCTTCCCCAAAGTAGAAAAGGAAGTCGTTAAAATCATATAGTGCATCATAAATCATTATAGGTGTACTCAACATCTATCCCCAAGATAACACCTTGGGTTATATTTTATAAACTCAAGGCGAACTTAAAATGAAAGATTTTAAAAGGTTGATTTTTCTCCAAATGTAAGAAAGACCTCAAACTTGAATTTATATTAAGGAAGGAAAATCAACAAAGATCCTATCTAGCAATTTTTAGATCCTTTATCTTTCCCCTTCTGACTCCTACTGTTTCTAAGTCTCTAGTGTTAGCTGACAGGAAAGAGGTGCTTAGAGTAGCTCCAAGTACCAAAAGAAAGATCGCATGATTTGCATAAGAAGAAAGTGCTAATTGATGACTCCTAGGAGAATGCTAATTAACCAATCTACTTACAGTTATAAACGAAAACCAAAGAACAGGCTTACCAGCCTGGGGATGTCACTCAGAAGTGCAGTACCTGTCTGGCAAGCACAAGGTCCTGGTTTTGATTCCCAGTACCAAGACAAGAAGCAATAATGAATAAGAAGAACGAGATTATCATGATTCGGTATGACCAACACATCTAAAGGTATACTCTGATTTGGCATAATTGCTTTACATATTCTGTGTGTTATCTTGTGTCTGCCTGCTAATCTCTTTTCACAACTGGTTAAAGTACATGCAGCTGTTTCATTACAGTGTTTTCCTGCACTCCTATCAGTTTCATTTTTCCTCCCCAACCCTTCCTTTGTAAACTTTTGACCCTGTTGCAGAAACAACAACAACGAAAAAAAACAGTTGTGCAGGTTTTGGGGTAGCCAAGCTCACTTAAAACACTGCCAGAACGGCAGCTCACAGGCCCCAGGCTTCCATGGGACTTGCAAATAAAAACCTTAAAATTCAGTAACATAAAGGTTATGTGTGTTTTCATTTAATATGTATGTTTCGATGTATAAACTTTGACATACATGTTATTCTCCAGAAGTTCCATTTAGGTTGGCTTACACATAAGTAAACAAGATAGCACCCAAAGGCTTTTTGCTCACATGATTCTAACAGTAGCCTAATCTATTTTATTTATTTATTTATTTATTTAGCTAGTTAGTTATTCATTTATTTATTTATTTTGCGGTACGAGGGATTGAACTCAGGACCTTGTGCTTGCCAGATAGTGCTTATTACACTGAGTTATCTCCCTGGCCCCAACAGTGACCTCACTTAAATTGGCTGGTAAGATAAAAATAAGGACATCCTTGAAGTTGGTGACATGTTCTCATCTAGTTTGCTAGCCAATCAAGATAATACTTACCTTTTTTTTTTCTTAAGATAATACTTAAAAAAAAAAACTTCTTTATAAATGCAATGTGCTTTGTACAGTAACTAAAGCTTCAATGAGTCTATTTGCATACATTCCAGGAGACTACAGTCTCACACACTGCACAAGATAGAAGAAATAAAGGTAGGTATTAAGGCGATGGTGAGTTGTAGTTTTTAGATTATATTTTAAAGAACACTTGACCTTCAAGAAGCAACCAAAATATTCCAAGTTACAATGACTTTTCAACCCCAGGCTTGTGTTGTTTTTAACACTTCTTGCTATTAAATTACTGAGCTTTAAAAATGTGATCATTTGTACCAGGAATTTTTCTTCTGATAATATAAACTCCAAATTCTGGTCCCCTTCACCCTAGTGTTGCACTATAAACCAATTATGTATTCTAGATTCTACATGTACATGAGGCTTAGGGAGCATTTAGACACACTCATACATTGGTAAAAATGGAAAATGGAAAATATAATGAAGCAAATGAAAATTACTAATAATCCCACCACCAAAAAATACTCATCACGCAATCAAAATGAAAAGACACTTCACAGATGAAGTACACATGGCCAATGAGAAAAGCTCGGCATCACTGGCCATTAGAGAAATGTAAGTTAAAACAACACTAAGGGTATGGGGAGATGGTAGAATAAGTGCTTGCCTGGCAAGCACAGGGTCCCGAGTTCAATCCCCAGTACCAAGAAAAAACAAAAATCCACCCCAAACAACCCTGATTCCATTTTACTGCACAAAGAACAGCTATCATCAAGAAATGAAATAATAATAAATGTTTGAGAGTGTACATTATTAATAGAAATTCAAACTAATAAAATTGCAATGGAAATCAATGTAGAGTGTCCCCAAAGAACTGAAACTACAAATTCCATTTGGCCCAGCCGTTCCTTTCTATGTAGCTTCCCAAAAGACTTAATGATATTGGGGACTAGCAACATAGCTCAGCAGACTAAAACACATGCTTAGGCAAACTTAGGCAGGTGCAAGGGATTGCAATCCAATCCCTGGTACCATATTCTACATCATCCCTGTCCTCAGGGTGGGTTGAGCTGGCCAAAAGAGAAAGGGAGGGAGGGAGGGAGAGAGAGAGAGAGAGAGAGCGGTAATGGTATCACACTACAACAATACATGAACAGCCATGCTACACAGTTCATCAGGAATAAATCTTGGAAGTGGCCCATACACCTACTAACAGATGAGTGGATTAAAAAAAATGTGGTATTCACTCACTACAGAGTACCACCTAAAGAGGGGTAGACTTGAGTCATTTGTAGGAAAACGGTCGCACCTTGAGGTCATTATCCTAAATGAAGTAAAGCAGACACACAAGCTTAAGCACTGTATTATCTTGCTTTTTTGAGAAACCCAGAGTGAAAATAAAGAGCAAAATAAAAGATAAGAAGAAACAGGGAGATAGGTCATTCTCAAAGACAGGACATCAAGAGATGGAGGGAGAGAAAAAGGTGGAAGACATAAAGAGATAAAGAAAGAAGTTGGTGTAATGGCTGAACCCTGGAAGCAGCCTGCATACCCATCAGTAGGTGGCTGGATAAACAAAATGTGGTATCTATGCATGATGGAATATGATAGGCTACAAAGATTGACATATTTGAGATATCCATGGGAAAACATGATCCTGGGGAAAAAATAATGTTGAGAGAAATCAGACACAAAAGATGAAATTTGTATGATATCGCTCATTTGAGCAAAGCAAAGTACAAATAGCAAAATGACATAGGATGGTTAGAAAGGGACGGGGGAGTGGTCTCTTGTAATAGAGTAGTGACCCAAGGGAAGAAAGGGTGAGGAAGAGGGGAAGAGAAAATAAAAATAAAGAAATGCCATGAACAGGAGTCTTCTAACCTATGTGCCGTGAGCACTCAGCGCCCTCACGTGAACTAAGACAAGTAATACAACCGGGGATGAAGAAGGGATGAGGAGCAGTGGCCATGGAGGAGTCAGAGGGAGCTCTAAGGGCTGGTCCGATAGCTCTGCAGATGAAAGCGCCTGCTTAGCCAGAGAGCAGCGGCCAGGGTTCGATGAGGCTTAGATCGAGACATTATTAAGGCCATAAGATTACACTGACCTTGATTGCTTTCCGTAGAGATCCAAATCTGTGGCCAAGACTGTTTGTTCTGGCAAGTCCCAAAAGATTAAGTTCTTCTCTCAGTACTTCACAGACTCCTGCCTAATCTTTTTTTTTTTTTTTTTGTCTTTTTGAGACAGGGTCTTTGCTATGCAGTTGAGGCTGGCCTTGAGCTCACTTTTGTAGCCCAGGCTGGTCTCGAACTCGCACCAATCCTCCTGCCTCAGCCTCCTGAGTGCTGGGATTACAGGCGTGAGCCACCACGCCCGGCTACTCCTGCCTAATCTTATCTGCATAACAGAATGTGGTTTTTCACTTTAAAAGACCAGCCAAACCTTGCTTCCCTGCTGGTTAGCACCTTGCTGCATGGAGCCTGGCTAATCAGTCGCTGGCCTGGCTAATAAAATGGCTCGCTAAATTTTAATCTGTTCTGCTCTCAGCCTGTTATTTAATTCAAACCTGGCACAAGAACAAATGCAAATAAACAGCTTTATGTTGCACCTCAAACTTTTTTTTTTTTTTTTTTTGTCTTTTTGAGACAGGGTCTCACTGTGCAGCTCAGGCTGGCTTTGAGCTCACTTTTGTAGCCCAGGCTGGTCTCGAACTCACAACGATCCTCCTGCCTCAGCCTCCCAAGTGCTGGGATTACAGGCGTGAGCCACCACGCCCGGCATGCACCTCAAACTTTTTAAAAGGAAGAATAAGGCCCAAAGGTCATATAGGGAAGAAATTATAAGGATCAGAGCAAAAATTAATGCAATTGAGACTAAGAAAATAATGCAAAGTGGGTCTAGGACCAAAATGGTGGCGGCAGTGGTAGCTGCGTCCCGGGCTTCTCAGCTGCTAGGCCGGTCCCGCCCGCAGGTGGGGCGGCCTATGTCGAGTGGGGTCCACGGCGGGGAAGGCTCAGCGTGCATGTGGAAGACCCTCACCTTCTTCGCGGCGCTCCCGGGGGTGGGAGTGAGCATGCTGAATGTTTTCCTGAAGTCGCACCACAGAGAGGAGGAGAGACCTGAGTTCATCGCCTACCTGCACCTCCACATCAGGACCAAGCCTTTTCCTTGGGGAGATGGTAACCATGCTCTGTTCCATAACCCTCGTGTGAATCTGCTTCCTACTGGCTATGGAAATGACTGAAGAGAACCTGGACCATCATTACCCAGGCATCGGGCAGCACAGCTCTGACTTGGACCAGAAAAAGCATTTGGGACCTTAAGCTCACCTTCCTTACTTGTATCAAATGATGACCATCATACTGACCTTCCATCCCTTTGCTTGTGCAAGAGATGGCCTAAATAAATACCTTAAGACTCAGATTGATCATAAGCTGAAAAAAAAAAGAAAATAATGCAAAGAATTAATCAATCAAAGAGTTGGATCTTTGAAAGAATAAAATTGATAAACTGTTAGTCAATCTTAGAAAAGAAAGGAAAGAAAAGACTCAAATTCAAGGGCTGGCCATATAGCTCAGTGAACTAAAGTGCCTGCTTGGGCAGAGCTCAGTGGCTAGGGTTTGATCCCTGGCATGCAGTGCTAGCCCTGCTCCCAGGGACACTGAGATGGGCATTGAGACTGGGCATGGTGGTGGGTGCTGTCTTAGTTACTTTTTACTCGTTGGTGGGACAAATACGCGACACTCAAAATGAAGGAAGGAAAGGTTTATTAGCTCACAGTTACTGGAGGTTTCAGTCTGTATTTGGCTGACCCAAGGCTGAGTGGAACAGGGCAGAGAGCATCCAGTTCATGGCGGTGACAGCAACAATCGCGACAGAAGCAACTGACCAACCAGGGGAGCAGAGAGCAACAGCTTCAGTTTATCTCTCTGTCTCTATATTAAATCAGGCTCTCTGCCTTAGCCTATCCACCTCAGGCCACACCTATAATTCTCAGCAGTATTCAGATGCATAATCTCATCAGTAGTAAGACACATAATCTCAATGACTCATGAGTCAAGTCTCAGTCTCTAGAAGTCTCCACCCCATGATTGCATAAGGCTTTGGGGGGACAACTAGACATAAACCATAATAGTGCCTATAATCTTAGCTCTTGGGAGGTTAAAAACAGGAGAATCACTATGTATCAATCTATGTGGTTAGATCCTGTAGACCAGCGGTTCTCAACTTGTGGGTCGCGATCCCAGTGGGGGTTGAACGACCAAAACACAGGGGTCACCTAACTGAATCATAACTGTAGCAAAATTACAGTTTTGAAGTAGCCAGCAAAATTATTTTTTGGTTTGGGGGTCACTGCAACATGAGGAACTGTATTGCGGGGTCACGGCATTAGAAAGGTTGAGAACCACTGCTGTAGACACTGCACTAAATATATAACAAAAGAAAAAAGACTCAGGTTCATTCAATAAGGAACAAAAAGGGCAAAATCGCTGCAAATCTTATAGAAATTCAGAAGATCATCAATACCTGTTTCTAAAATACTTACTTTCACTGGATAGAAAACACAGAGAAGGGGCCCGGTGGGATGGCTCAGTGGTCTGGGGCTCCTGCATGGGAAGGCTTGGGCGGCAACAAGGACCGCGGTTCGATCCCCGGCACCACATGCTGCGCCAGCCCTGCCCTTGGGGCGGGCTCAGCCAGCCATAAAAATGAGTGAATAAACAAATAAAAGTTCTGAAACAAGAAAAAAAATAAATAAATAAAATTAAAAAAAAAAAAGAAAACACAGAGAAATGGACAGATTCCTAGATACATATAAACTACCAAAGCTGAATCAAGAGGATATAAAACTTCTAAATAACCTAATATCAGTCAATGAAATTCAAAATGTGATACTAAAAACAACAACAGCAGAAAAACAAAAACAAAAACAAAAAACCCTACTGATAAAGAAAAGCTCAGGTGCTGATGGATTCACAGCTGGATTATATAAAAAATTTAGAGATTTAATGCCAATTCTTCTCAAACTCTTCAATTAAATTGAAAGCAAAGCATTTCTCCCAAACTCACTCCTAAAGGCATGCATCACTCTGATTCCAAAACCAGAGAAGGACCCAACAAAAAAGAGACCTACTGGCCAGTCTTGCTAATGAACATAGATGTAAAATTCCTCAGTATGGTACTAGCAAACAATGCATGAATCATCAAGATCACACATCATGACCAAGTGGGATTTATCCCAGGAATGCAAAAATGGTTCAATACGCACAAATCCATATAAATAATACGCCATGTCAGCAGAACCAAAAACAAAAACCACATGATCTCAATAGCTGCAGAAAAAGCTTTTGACAGTGTGCTACACTCATTTGTGAAAAAAAGAGAAACCTATAGGAAATCAGAATAGATGGCCTTTATCTCAATCTGAGAAAAGTCATCTATGACAAACCAACAGCCAACATCATACTAAATGGACAAAAGCTGAAATTTTTCACTCTAAAATCAAGAACAGTACAAGCATTCCTGTACAAAAACAACAAACTTACTGTGAAAGAAATTAAGGAAACCATATCCTTCATGATAGCATCCAAAAAAGAAAAAAAAAAAAAAAAAGAAGAAGAAATACTTAGAAATTAGTCTAGGGGCCCAGCAGGATGGCTCGGTGGTCTAAAGCGCCTACTTAGGAAAGCTTAGGCGGCTTCAGGGATCGAGGTTCGATCCCTGGCACCACATGCTGTGCCAGCCCTGCCCTCAGGGCAGGCTGAGCCGGCCATAAAAATAAATAAACAAACAAAAGCTCTGAAACAAGAAAAAATAAAATAAAATAAAAAAAAGAAATTAGTCTAATACAGAAAGTAAATTGAAAATTTTAGTATGGGTCTCCACTCCTATTCAATATATTTCTGGAAACATTAGCCAGTACCATTAGAAAAGAAGAGAAAAAGAATAAGGATAGAAAAGAATGATGTTAAATTAGTATTTGTGGATAACATGATACTCAACATAGAAGACCCAAAAAATTCCACCACAAGACTTCTTTTAGATTTAAGAACCAAACTCAGTATTGTAGTTGGACTCAAAAACAACACTCAAAAATCAATAGCATTCTTGTACACAAGCAACAAACCTATTGAGAGAAAACTTAGGGAAACCATACTCTTCTCAGTACTATCCAGAAAAACGAAACACTTGGAAATCAGTCTAATAAAGTAAAAGATTTATACACTGAAAATTACAGTATACTTAAAAATGATATTATGGGCCTGGCGGGATGGCTCAGTGGTCTAAAGTGCCTGCTTGGGAAAGCTTGGGCGGCTTCAGGGACTGCGGTTCAATCCCCGGCACCACATACTGCGCCAGCCCTGCCCTCGGGGCGGGCTGAGCCAGTCATAAAAATGAGTGAATAAACAAAGGTTCTGAAACAAGAAAAAAAAAAAAAAATGATATTAAAGAAGATCTAAGAGGAGCCAGGGAGATAACTTCTCCAAGCTCTAAGCACTCTAAGCACCTGCTTGGCAAGCACAAGTAACCAGGTTCAATCCCTGGTACTGCATGCCTCATGGGAACAAGGCATGTTAGTACATGCCTGTAATCCCAGCACAGGGCAAGCTGAGTGTTATGGTTTGTGTATAGGCGTCCCCCCAAAGCTTCATGCAGTCATGGGGCAGCTTCTGGGATTTGTGATTGGTTTTTGTGGGTGTGGGTGCTGCACCTCCCCTGGGGCAGGTGATTTGCCTTTCAATGTAAGGAAGTAACAGAAGTTAGCTGCTTGAGCTGCTGCTACTCCTCCCTTGGCTCCTGCTCTTACCTGCCACCATGAAAGGCTGCCCTCTGCCATGTGCCACTGTGCCTTGGAGCCAGCTGAGTACTAAAACCTCTAGTAACTGAGCTAAATAAACCTTTCTTTCCCTCATTTTGAGTGCTGGGTATTTGTCCCAGCAATGAGAGAAGAGTAACTAAGACAGTGAGAAAGAATGATCACTATAAGTCCAAACTGCAGTGAGATCCTGAACCAAATAAATAAATAAATAAAATATTAAAACAAAGATAGTATGAGAAAATGGAAAGATATTCCTTGCTGATGCATAGGAAAAACAAACACTGAGAAAATTGCCATACTCCTAAAACTATTATTTAATGCAATCATGATTTTAAAAAATACCAATAGCATACCTAACAGAACTAAAGACAGAATTCATAAAATTTATTTGCAATCCAAAAAGTCCTACAGTAGAAAAAACAATTCTGGACAACAAAGGCAAAGCAGAAAACATCACATGTTTGACTTGAAATTGTACCATAGGGACAGGGAAATGGCTCAGTAGAGTAAGTGCTTGCCTGGCAAGTGCAAGGGCCTGAGTTCAATCCCTGGTCCCACAAAAAAAATAAAATAAAATAAAATAAAAAATTGTACTACAAAACTACTATAATAAAGTCAGCATGGTACTAGAGGAAAAAAAGCAGACCTAGGAATCAGTGGAACAGATTAGATCATGCACACACAACTACAACCACATTATTTATTTTTATTTTATTTTTTTCTTGTTTCAGAACTTTGTTTGTTTATTTATTTATTTTTATTTTATGGCCGGCTCAGCCTGCCCCAAGGGCAGGGCTGGCACAGCATGTGGTGCCAGGGATTGAACCGCGGTTCCTGCAGCTGCCCAAGCTTTCCTAAGCAGGCGCTTTAGACCACTGAGCCATCCTGCCGGGCCCTATTTTTCTTTTTATTTTAAAGACTAAAAATAGCAGAAACAAAGATAGAAAAACAGTTACAAGTAAGAGTACATGTAGTACAGAATTTCAAAACCAGAAAAATTTAACAATGGTTATATTACATATTTTCATCATCAGATCAGTTTACATCAATAGATATAAGTATATAAGATTGAGCAAAACAATTAACACTTTCTATAAACATTAATTTTTTTTTGGGTGGCCTGGCGTGATGGCTTAGTGGTCTAAAGCGCCTGCTTGGGAAAGCTTGGGCGGCTTCAGGGACCACGGTTCGATCCCCAGCACCACATGCTGTGCCAGCCCTGCCCTTGGGGCAGGCTGAACCAGCCATAAAAATGAGTGAATAAACAAAGGTTCTGAAACAAGAAAACAAATAAATAAATTAATTAAATTAAATTTTAAAAAAACATTAATTTTTTTAACAGTTGACACACTGCATATTGCCCTCACAGTAGTTATACAGAGCACAGGGTGTGGGCATGACACACCTTCCAATTGATATTGATAAGGAAAGAAAAAAAATTTAGAGTTCTTATATTAGGGAGACTATATGATATTTGCACACATAGGTCTGGTTTATTTCACTAATGAGTATATGTTCAATATACATCCATTTATATATGAAGTCTTCCAGCTTATCATTTTTTATAGCTGAGTAATATTCCATTGTATAAAAATACCACTTTTTTTCAACCATTCTTCAAATGATTGACATTTTGGTTGTTTCCAAGATTTGGCCATTGTAAATTGGGCTGCTATAAACATAAGTGCACAGATATTGTTATGGTATGATGTTTTCAGTTCTTCTGGGAAAATTCCCAGTAGGGGGATAGCTGGATTGAATGGGATTTCTAGTTCTAGTTTTTTAAGGATCCTCCATACTGCTCACCTACAAACACATTCTTCCAACTCATATTGGACATTGCTCAATGGAATAAAGATGTCTCTTTAATAAATGTGCTAGAAATCTGTCTATCTACATGCCAGAGACTAAAACTAGACTAGTTTCCATCACCACTCACTAAAGTCAAAATAGGTCAAAGATCTAAATATTAAAACACACTGTCTCAGCTTCTTTTCACTTGTTGCTGGGACAAAATACCCAGCACCCAAAATGAAGGAAAAAAACGTTTCTTTAGCTCACAGTTAGTGGAGATTTTGGTCCATAATCAGCTGGCTCCAAGGCAGAGCAGCACATAGCAGAGGGCAGCTTTTTATCGTGGGGTAGGGGAGCTGGGGAGGTAGTGGAACCAGACTGCAAAGAGAGAAGGAAGGGGAGGAGCTGCTGCAGGTAGCTAGCCTCTTTCCCCTCCTTCCATTGGTATGCAGATTATCTTCCCAGGGCAAGTGTAGCACTCACACCCATAATTCCAACACTGGATCATGTATTAATCACAAAATCTAGAAGCTGCCCCAATGACTACATGAGGCTTTGGGGATACACCTAGACTCAAACCACAACAGACACTATATCTACTAAAGAGAAAACAGGTAGAAATCTCAGAAGTAGAAATCTCAGCAGAGACTTCATGAAAAACCCAAACTGCATGGGGAATACTTCAAAGAACACCTGGGATCTCATCTTATTTAAATGTTTGTGTACATCAAAAGAAATCACCAACAAAGTGATGGTGTCCCAAATTTTCTCTTCAATGAGATTATGGAGCCACAGAGAAAAGGAAATGATGATGTATAGTGTGCTTAAGGAGAGTCTCGTAGAGAGAAAACATTCTCTCAGGCTTTCACAGAAAGCAAACTGGTCAAGCAATGGCCGTGACCCATCTAGATGGCTCACACTGACAAAATATTTACAAACTGCTGTACATGGTTTCAAGGTAAATCCTGAGGGGATCTGACTGACCTTGTCAGATACAAAAGTTACATGTTTTGTTACATAGGTCTTACTTTAACTTGGCTTTAACCTCCCAGCAGAAAAATTTAATCACGAGGCATAAAAAGTAAAGCCAGATTAGTATGCTGAGCTATAAAAGGCTCAAATCAATGGCTTCCAACATTGCTAGTTCTGCTGATAACTCACTACTATTATTGAATATTGCTGTATTTTCTCTTAGTTCAGTGAGAAGAAATATTTGTATGAAATGTTTAGAGAAGTTATCATGTCTGTATCTTGTGCTCTGAACAACTACAATGAAGACAACAATATGCACTGTATTAATTATTGTGGCTACTCTACTAACATGTTTTGAAACTCTCTCATTTCTTAGTAGAAGTTAAAAAAAAAAAAAAAAAAAAATTAAAAAAAAAAAAAAAAAAAAAAAAAAAAAAAAAAAAAAAAAAAAAAAAAAAAAAGGGAAAAAGAAACTAGGACTGGAAAAGGAGAAAAGACAGTTGGGGGGGGAATATATATAGACATTTTTGTCCTATAAGCTTACCTATTCCAAAAACTAAATCTTTACCTGAGTAGTCAAAAGAACAATAAAATAACATGGTAGCAATTAAATTAGTCATACTACTAATTTCTATTGTTCATTGAAAAGAAATGTTTGTAGGGCTGAAGAGATAGGTCCTGGTCTAAGCACTTGCTTGGCAAGTGCAAGGACCCAAGTTCAATGCCCCCTTACCACATGTGCATAGAACACTTTTTCCTGTTGGTGCTAGCAACCAACCCCTCCACCGTGGAGCAATGGCCACAACCTCTATAATATGTAGTTGTTTTTTCTACCACTGGACACAGACATGCCAGGCAAGTGCCCTACTACAGAGCTCTATTATTTTATTTTTATTTTGAGACCAAGTCTCGTTATTAGTTGTCCAGCCTGCCCTTGAATTTGTGGTCATCTTGCATCAGATTTTTCTTTTATTTTAAAGAGAAAAAAAAAAAAAAAAAAAAAAAAAAAAAAAAAAAAAAAAAAAAAAAAAAAAAAAAAAAAAAAAAAAAAAAAAAAAAAAAAAAAAAAAAAAACCTCCAAAGACTAATAACACGAACAGTGACAAAAAACAAAGCAGCACAGAACAGTAAAAATAGTGCAGAATCTCAAAACAGGAATAGAAAATTAACAAGGGTTGTCATATTACATGGTTATTGTCAAATTTGTTGCTTAGATTACCAGATATAGGCATGCAAGATTTTTTTTTTCTTGTTTCAGAACTTTTGTTTGTTTGTTTATTTATTTTTATGGCTGGCTCATCCTGCCCTGAGGGCAGGGCTGGTACAGCATGTGGTGCCAGGGATCAAACTGTGATCTCTGCAGCCGCCTGCAGGCGCTTTAGACCACTGAGCCATCCTGCCAGGCCCTAGGCATGCAAGATTGATTAAGCAATTAAACATTAATTCTTCCTTTCACTTAATCTTAATTTCTTTCCTTGTCCTTTTTCACTTTTTAATTTATTTTAAAGAGAGTATATAAATAATAGATGAGCAGGGGCTGGAGAGATAGCTCAGTGGTCTAGAGGGCCTGCTTAGGCAGGTACACAGGGGCCACAGTTCGAGGTCTGGCACCATATACTGGGCCAACCCTGTCCCCAGGATGGGCTGAGCTGGTCACACAAAAAATTAAAAGCAATAGATGATGTTAGAGACGACACCCATGTGAAAGAACAAGATGAAAGGTATTCGGCCATGGTTGTTATACTGCACATTGCTGTCCCCAGTGAAGTTACTCATATTACAGATATCAGCAGATAGAACTGGCCAAAGTAAAGATTTTAAACATTAACTGTTACCTTCAAAAAACAAATAAATGTCATATCTCAGCCTTCTGAGTAGCTGAGATTATAGGCATGTACCACCATGCCTACTTGGCAATCTGTATCTTTTAGAGAGTTAGAATAAGTTATTACATTAATTTTTTTTTCCTTTATGTGAGATCACTTCCAAAGACACATATATCTCAGTTTTCCTATTCTTTTATGGAGGGTGACCTTACTTAGATCCATGTGAGCTATTCAATGTTATGCTTTCTGACTTTATTTTTATTTTTTTGAGGTACCAGGGATTGAACTCAGGACCTTGCGCTTGCCAGGTTGGCAGGCAAGTGCTTATTCTACTGAGCTATCTCTCCAGCCCCTCTTTATTCATTTTAAAATTATCTTTAATGATGATTTCATTCCTGAACCTTTACCTTGTACCTATGTGCCATGTAGTGTACACCAGGAGGAGTAAGCTCTGATACTGTGCTTCTCTATAATGGGAGGGCCACAGAGTTGATCTTCTAGATTTTAGAGTTAGCGAGTAAAGGGCCAGCACGATAGCTCAGTGGACAAAGCATGTGCTTTACCAAGCACAGGGGCCAGGGTTTAACCACCAGTCCCGCATGCCATGCTGGGCATGCTGGCCCATGCCTATAGTCTCAGTACTGGGGAGGCTGAAAACAGGAGGATTACCATAAGTCCAATCTGCATAGTGAGACCCTGTATCAAATACACAACATGAAAATAAATCAATAAATAGATTTAGAGTTAGTGAGTGATCCAGGCAGACGAGAGCTGTTATTACAGTGGAAACTATCTTTAACTCTGGGTTTCACAGCAGTAACCAGAGGCATTGCCCTTCCTTACCCTACCAATGATGTTGGGAGAAAAATATGCCCAATTTAGCCATAATTTGTACAAAATAAACTGAATATTCTGCCATGTTTTCTTTGTGTCCTTGCCAAGTATCTGTCATAGGAAACCATCTGTGAAATAAGGAAACCTATAAAATCGTCTCTTCCTTTTTCTTATGAGAATTGGGGAAACCCCTGAGCTGGTGCGGCTAGGTGGATGGTTTCTGTTCGCTTATTTTGTCGTTGCTTTTTTTCCTGTGTATTCTTCCTGGTGTTGTTGTCGGTGGTGGTGTGCCAGGGGTGTTGACTCCTGGGGCAAGTGTTTCCTGCTGCGGGAGGCTCTCGCCTCTGCCTGGTCTGAGTTTGCTCCACCTGCGATCCCGGGGCTTCGCGATGCAGCTCTTTGGAGCAACCGCCCCTAACTTCTCAGTGCCTCCCAACAGGCCCCGCCCTCTTCCTCCTGCTCCCCAAGTTCTACCTCAGCTGTTCAGTGTGTCTGTCCAGCTTCTGCCAGGGTTGCTTGTCACAAAGGTGGTTAATCCTAGTGCTTGAGACTGAAGTTTGGAGTAAGCTTCAGATTAAGATTTAAAAATTCTACAGAGCGGGCCGTGGTGCCTCCTTAAGGGAGAGCAGGGGTAGAGAGGGTACTACCCAGAAGTCTCCTCAGAACAGACTTGTTCTCCTCTAGGAAAAGTTCAGTCTCCCTAGGACTTCTCCTTTTGCTAACAGAGGCCTTCTTAGTAAGCTCCCTTGGGGAGTTGTCTCAGACGCCACAGGCAGTGGCTGATGGACAAGGGCGATGCAAGTTAGGCCCTCCTGCCCCCAGTCAAGGTACCTCTGGCTGTTCATCCTGTCTTCAGAGTGCTTCACAGGATCAGCGGAGGCTTTATCTGCAAGTGCACTGCAGGGCTACTTTGCTCTGTCCTCTCCTGCCCTACTCCTTGCCCTTCCACAGGATCGATGGCAAAAGGACACCCTAGTGAACCCCATATCAGAGGGGGGCCCCCAGCCCTGATATGCTGTTGGTTAGTCTCCCTGATTTTACGTCTCATCCATCTTCTATTGACTCTGACATATTTTTCCACTCAGATCTTATCTTTCTTCCAATAATTTCCTCCATGATGGCCCCAGAAAATGGAGATCTGGGTAGAAAGTCCAGAAAAGGGAACTGAAGGTGGAGCAACGGGAAGTGGGCTCGCAGATAAGGCGCGCTTCCCCCTGCTAGTAGAGGTGAGAGCTGAACCAGATGTTCAGTGGACATTGAAGCACGAGTATTTAAACCAGGCTACCTCCCCAGTCTCTTTTCTTATTTTTATCTTGAGTTAGGGTCTTGCTAAGCGAATAAATTGCCCAGATTGTGCCAAAACTTGCTATCTTCCTGCCTCAGCCTCCCAGAATGCAAAGATTGTAGACATGCGCGCCACACTTGGCTTGAGCCAGTCATTTAGAATTGAATATTGTTCACCAATTTCAGAGTCTGGGAAGTGAGAAGTAAGTAATGAGGCGGTTGGAGGAGGAGGGAAGATTTGGAGGCTAGAAAGACACTGAGCAAGTTCACCTACACAGCATGCACACACGTGCACACCGCACCACAACCGTTAGGGAAAGAGCTGAAGTTAGGGAGCATCACACCAGCACCGCCCCTTTCCAGGGCATGGCTCTACAAAGTTAAAGACTAACTTTTTTTTTTTTTTTTTTTAGGGAAGGGTCTGTAGGGTATTCAGAATCTCACTAGTAGATATGACTTGTAGTGATCCACCACCGGTTTACAGCCTCCCAAGAGCTGGGATTACAGGCGCAGGCCACAACACCCAGTCTCCTTTGCTGTCTCAGCTCGTCATGGGGGCGTGGCCAGCACGGCACGCCCAGAGATCGAACCCTCAGCCCCTGGAGACTAAGTTTCTTATTAAAAGTTTTCTGACAGGCACTTTGCATTCGTTTTCCTAGCATACATTATACATGGAGAGCAAAGCTCCAGGAAACAAATATAAATAGGCCCTTCACATTCATGAGCACAGGAGGGAAGTGCCCGCAGTATCAGGAAGCAAGAAACGGGATGTTGGTGTGCTGAAGGGTGCTGCTGGAGGGGTCAGATGGCTCAGCTCCACTCTGGCATTGCGAGGGAGCGTGGGTGGTGGTGCCGCTCCCACAGAAACCAAGAAAATAATTTCACTTCTTGTGGTGCTACCCGTTCTGTTTACAACACAGGAAGACTTCAACTCTATCTTCTGGGGCAGTAATATGCGTACTAAGCTAGTTTCCAGCTTCTAATTTTGGCTTTATCAGGGACCACCTACCTGGGTCATTTTTATGTGATGGAACGGTTTGTTCTCAGCCCTTTCCCTGTAGGCCTTCGAGTCAATCCTACAATAATTGGTTTCATCATTCCTGACTTTATATTGTGTGTTTGTGGGGTGGTAGCACACCTGAAAATTCAGTTCAAACGTGCCATCATTAGTTCTCTGTCTGCTTCTGTAATGAAACTAAGGTGTATGGATATTCCACACTGTGTATGACTAGTGCCTTCAGACAGGAAGTACATCAGTAGATGGCTAAAAGATTGCTGACTTGGTCTGCCAGGGCTTCTATGGCAAGGCATCATAAAATTGGATAGCTTAAACCGTAGATGTTGCTCACAGTTCTAGAAGCCAGCAAGTTCAAGAAGAAAGTCTGGCAGTGGCTTTTGAGAGAACTCTTCTTTGTTTCCAAATGGTGGCCTTCTTGCTGTGTCTTCTCATGACAGAATTCTCTCGCCATTCTTTGCCTATGATTTTTTTCCTCCCCACCCCACCTCCCCTTGCCTCTTCTTATAATGCCACCAATCCTCACCTTATGACCTCATTGAACCTTGCTTACTTCCTAAATACCCTATCTCCAAATACGTTCACATGGGGAATTAGGGCTTCAACATGGGAGCTGGGGGAGCACAGTTCAGCCCATAGCAATCACTAGTACAGAAGGACCAAGAACCTACGTGATAAAGAAAAAAAATTAGTGCATATTTTATCAGATGAAAAATTCACTATCCTTAATTCTGGTTCTAACATGTTGTTTCTATTTCTTTAAATAAGTGAACATTATGGTCCTCTAGTATTTTTTTAAAAATCCAAACATAGAAATGCTGAAAGAATAATACATCTCTACAACACCACTATTGATATTTTGCCACATTTTTTTCATCCCAGTCACAGCCCCTCAGCCTGGAGTATAACTTAAAATTCAATTTTACTCCATGCATAAACTCAGTGCAAGAGGTCGCCAACCTCAACGTCAAGATTTCCATGGTGTAGCCGGGCGTGGTGGCGCACGCCTGTAATCCCAGCACTCGGGAGGCTGAGGCAGGAGGATTGGTGTGAGTTCGAGACCAGCCTGGGCTACAAAAGTGAGCGCAGGACCAGCCTCAACTGCATAGCGAGACCCTGTCTCAAAAAGACAAAAAAAAAAAGGTTTCCATGGTGAGAAACTTAACTATCCTTGAGTCAACACCTTGCAAGCTTAGAGGGCTCTACCTGTCACCAAGTTTATGCTTAAAGTACGCTGAAACTTAGCCCTCCAAAACACCTGCAACTGAGCCATATAAAACCCTCTAACTAGACTAATGCACTTGCTGTTTCTTACATAAGAACTTTACAATGTTTCAGGCAGTATTTATGATCCCTTTTCAACTCTGAGAAAGACAGAGTTACCAGCCTTGACTCTTTCACACAGGCCTTATTTGGTGTAGTAACGAATCTTTATTTGTTGCCTGAGGAGGGCATATATTAGGAAGTGCCACCCACAAGTGCACTGAACTGTTGTGCTGCAGAATGGGGGTGGGGGCAGGCATCCAGCCCCTGAACCCCATGGCCCCCACACTGAGGGCGGTCCCAGCTCCTTGCTGTCCTCCCCAGGCAAGTCCATGGGTGAGTGACCACCCGCTGCCTCCCAGCTGCACACCCATCTGGGGACACGCTCCAGGAAGCCTCCTCTGTCCATGTCTCTGAGGCCTTCACAATGTCCTCTTTGGACAAGCTGCACACTGGCAGCTGGGTCCCAGGAGGTTTGCATCGCAGCTGGCTAAGGCGATGAGGACAGTGGAGTCGGAGATCTGGCACCACTTCTCACTGCCCCCATGGACGGGCTGTGTGCCGCTAGGGCTGTGAGGGGGACCAGCATACCTGTGCCTGCCACGGCATCTCTACCCACAGTGGTCGTTGTGCAGCATGACCTCCCGGGTGCCAGTCTGACCCACCCTCCTTATGCTGCGCAGGCTTCCTCCACCCTGCCAGCCGCAGCCAGAAAGAGACACCAAGTCCTGCTCCCTGTACACAGCAAGAAGTCCTGCAAGCTGTGGAAGCCGCTTCTCCATCTGCTGCACAGACTCCACCCAAGTGTGTGCCTGCACGGTGGCCTCACTGTCCTTGGGGATAAGAAGCCCACCAACCTGGGCACCAGAGGCCTCCTGTGGCACCGGTAGCACTTCCACAGCCATGTGCTCAGGGCTCATGCCCCTAGCTGGTGCTGCCCAGCTCTGCAGCTGGGTGCAGATGCCAGAGCTTCGAGCTTTCAGAAGCTTCCTCTTTCAGGGACCTTAGTGAGATGCTTTATGACTCACCCCAGTTGCCAAAATAATCACAGGTCTCATAGCTGAAATGACTGTGCTCGACCTGCAGCCAAACTCTTTCATAGACAATGCTGGCTTCCCAAGCTGCTCGAATACTTGAAACCTCAGTACTCCCTCCCTTCCCCCTCTTGTTTCTCCAGGACTGCTGTTCCAGGGATGTATGACAATGTGGACGGGATCATTGGGTCCCAGCTGAAGGAAGCAGAGGGTGGGGGTGGTCCACTTAGCTTCTGGAATCTGAATGATGAGCAACCAGACCCACGAATGTTGACCCTCACGCCACACTGGGTCACCTTCACGTTCTTTGATGTGAGGATCCCACTGCTCGGCCTCCAGGTGAGCATCACTGTCACAGACACCCTGGGCATTAGGAAGATGTGGGGCAAGGCAGAGTACTCTAGTGGGCCCTGCCTTAGCTCACTAGAACTGAGTCCACCACATGGCCCAGTCGGGTAGGCAGGTCAATACAGACATTCTCATTGCACAAGTCTATCCCAAAATATTGAGGATTACATCTTAAGAGGTAAGGACTAAGTCCAGACCTCTCTGGGTGCGAAGTTAGCTCTTTCCCTCTAGAGTAGATAAACCAGCTTTCCTTTCATGCTTTTCCACTCCCCACTCCTCTACCAGGTTACACCCATGCATGTGGGATGCACTCTGGTAAGGAAGATGGGTCTTGAATTTTCAGCCCTCCCCTGCCATCGGGTAGCTAACATAGTTGCATTTCTGGAGTCTTGCAATGCTGCCTCCCCTGGCCACGGTGACACCCCTCAGCTCACACTCACTCCACTTCATGAGCTTCGGAGCTGTGGCACCCAACTCTCCACCAGACCCTGTCTGTTTGCATCCTCCAGCCTTGGAATTAGTTATCTTGCACAGAGGCCCTACTAGAGCAAGTCCTGAAGCTGACAATTCCATTCCCTACTTTACATTCTGCAGGGGAGGCTGGGAACTTCTGAACCTTATAAGAGCCAAAACAAGCTTGAGTGGAGGTGCCCAGGCCTGCCTGCTGATGTCCAGGCCTCCACACTGACTTCATTAGTCATGTTACCAAGATGGTGTAAGTCCTGCGCAGAGTTATGAAAAAGGCAGCAGTCCCTCCAGTTTCTGTATCAGGCTCTCCCCTCAGTTAGCTACTCTCACCCTTTCTGCCTCTGTTCACAACTAGACCTGTGAGGGGCCAGCCATGACAGAAGTCCACTAGAGATTTTGGACTGTTGCAGCTTCCCTAGGAAATGCCTATTCCTCAAAGACGTCTTCTAGGGGTACACATTTCTTGGTCTTTGTGTCTGTCCTGAGATCTTACCCTCCAAATTCACTAGGGATGAGAAATGTTATCTGCTGAGCTCAGCACACGGTCCTTTGGTACAGGACTATGGTGATGGTTAGGACCCCAGACAATCACACTGCTGTCCTACAAGGGGAGGACAGCTGTGATATCTGTATCATACCAGGGCTAAAGTAGTGCAACTAGCAATAACAAAAGCATCAAGCACAGCCTAGAAACTGACAAACTATGATAACTAATTTGGAGACTTGAACCATCAGTGCAAAATCTAAAATTACATAGCAAAAAGCAACAGTAACCAGTAATTTGTATGGAATGAGTTTCCCCTACATAGTGCAGATTTTTACCTTGTGTATGTGTGTAGGGGGAGTTAAGAGGAATAAGAGACAAAATAGACAGACAAATGAAAACAAAGACAGTAGAAACAAGGCTCGACAAAGAATGAGCAACCCAGTTTTGGAAAACTGGAGCAGAGGACAGGAAAAAAAGAATGAAGAAGAAGACAAAATAAGGTTGAAGCACACCAGAAAGACTACAAACAGTATTTTTTTTTTGTTTTGTTTTGTTTTGTTTTTTTTTGTCTTTTTGAGACAGGGTCTCGCTATGCAGTTGAGGCTGGCCTTGAGCTCACTTTTGTAGCCCAGGCTGGTCTCGAACTCTCACCGATCCTCCTGCCTCAGCCTCCCAAGTGCTGGGATTACAGGCGTGCGCCACCACGCCCGGCTTACAAACAGTATTTGTTCGCATGAAAATATCAAAAAATCAAGAAAAATACTAAGGGGAACAGAGAAAGAAGAATAAAACAAGCAATCAAAGGAAAGACCTAAAGAAGCAAATGTTTGAAAATAACAGCAAAAGGAGAATGAAACAAGCCAACCAACAGACAAAAGACAATAACATTCAGCCAAGATTCACCTCTGTGATAGCATTCAAGTCAGAGTCCCACACTGGCCGACTGTGCTGAGTGACCCTGCGAGTCTGCAGCACTGCAGTGCTGGGGGGTGGGGCGGGTCTTGGCCTCCGGATGCAGGGGCACGCATCAGGGTTCAGCCAGCAACTTTCTGTGCGTCCTTCAGCCTGCTGCTCACATTCCTTACCTTGTTTGTCTGCATTGCTCTCGGTTGCTGCAACCACCTCACAGAGATCGCCCAGGGCTTCCTCTGGCCCGCGTGTGGTTGGCTCTTCCTCATCCTCGCACAGCCTCTGCTGTTCATGCGTCTCAGCTCGCATGCTGTTTGCTGCAGCGTGGCGGTGGAGTGCCGCCGCCGCCGTGGAGACAGCCCAAGCCTACTCTGTCCCTCTTCCATCTCCTCTCCAGCAGGGAAATGCCACCCTCCCACCCGTTGTTCCACAGAGGCTCAAGGTTGCGTCAGTCCCACATGCCAAGCCGCTTATGCTGCTCACTACTTTCATTCTTGCACTGCCTCCATTGTGGTCAATAATCTTGTTATTAAAGGTTCCGTTTACTGCACTGGTGTGTGATAAAAAGACAAAAATAAAAATGAAAACCAAAGACATAGCCTTGGGGCCTGTCACAGAGAGAGCAGTTTCCTAATTGTTCACCCCTGTGTGTGCTGGTGAAATTTGCTGCCAAGCTGCAGGATCCTCTGTGGATAGGAAGGCAAAAGTGACAAGAGGCCTTATGTCTCCAGTCTATCTTGTGTGGCTTGACTTAGACACCACACTATTGTAGTCCTTAAATTAAAAAAAAAAAAAAAAATTCCCCCATGCTCTGCACAGGCAGTAGTTCCACTGGCTACCCCGTGGGCTGGTTCAGTGTTTATAAATTCTGATGTCTATGTTTTCCTTGAGGTGAAAGTCTTATTTTGGATCAATTTTAGCATCAGAATGTATGTCCCTCCCTTCCTTCTATTCCTTGTGTTTTCAGTAGGTGTAACATGGCTGCACCTGTTCAGCTGTGTTGATCCCCTTCTTGCACGTAGCGACATTTAAGGCCAGAGCTATGTGACTGTAGAGTCCATGCACTAAGCAACCAGCACCCTAACCTTGCTGGCAGTGAGTGTTCACATGTCTGGATCCCTCTGTTTCATTATAAAGGCATTCAATAAAACACAACGTATGCTTCATTGCAGCCATAGTTTTGCCAGTTAGAAAGCATCCTTTGGTGATAAAAGTAAATGTGGCATTTAAAACCTGAACTGGTATTGGCAAGCACCCCAAAAATACTGCTAGTATTACTGAGGGAACCAGCCACTTGGGATTCTGCCTTCTTAATCGCTTCTTAAGGGAGCAAGTAATGAATCTAATTGGAAACACTCACTTGATTCCCTATAGGATTATGTCACACAAACCAGAGCAGGGTACTAAAATCAATAAACGAGAGAAAGAGTTGAACATAGAGAGTTAAGGGCAGGCGAGCCGGCAGGACACTCTGACTTTATAACCTAGGAGGAAATTCTTCAGCACGGTTGGGTAGCTGGGCTACACATGAAGGAATTTACAGTATGGTTATGGACGCTGAGCCTATCTATTTCCCTTTAGATATGTGATAGTTTATACTACAGGTATTCATGCAGGCATCAATGAAAGATGTGTGGTACTAGTTTATTCAAAGGCCAAGCTCTCAGGCTATGCAGAGAATCTAGGCCATGTGATTGAGGACGAGTCTGAAGCCTTCACTCAGTTATCAGAGTTCAACTTGAAGGGTGAGAGGATTTTCATTTTCTTTTCTATCTTTGGCAGGTAGAGATGACCTGATGTGGCTGTATGTTAGAGGTAGAGTCATTAGTGAGCAGAGACCTGGAAGTGGGAAATATGGCATATATTTGAGGTATGAAGATTGTTTTCTTTGGTCAGTCAGAATTTCAGAAAAATAAAGATATTTTAAGCCAGAATAATAGAAGAAGACCAAATCATATAAAAAGGATTCTAGGATCAGTGCTCAGGGTAAACCACAGTAATCTGGCATAGGAAAACTAGCAATGCTCTGAACTTGTATGGAATAAAGAGACCCTCCATTTGTTGCTCGGTTGGTTGCTGTAATATTCAGTAGCCTCTTTTGTCTGTGACATTTGACTTCCTGTGGCTTCAGTTATCTATGATCAGCCACAGTTTAATAAAATTAAATGGAAAAAAATAAATGGAAAGTTCTAAAAATAAATGAATCAGTAGCTTTAAATTATGTGCTGCTTTGAATAATATAATGGAATAGTTCACAGGTGCTGGTGTGCCCAGGGGCCCCTTCCAGGCTCTTGTCATCCTGTTCAAATAAGTGGACAAGTGGATAAGAGGTTTTTATATTTATTAAGGGTAAAAATAGAAAGGAACTGTTGTGTAGAGTGAATGTAGGAAAAGAAAATATGCCGTGCATGTGGAGTGGGCTGCAGTGAAAGAAAGCTATGGCCACGAGGGCAATGGCCACCGCCTCCTGCACCTGCATTCTGATGAGAGATCTAAGGTACCTATCCAAAATCTGCCTGATCTTGTGCAAGAAGAACTGAAGATAGTATTCTCTGATGGGTATCAGGTACAGGACTCAGGAGATGTTCTGCATGTATGTCCTGGTCATGATTTTTACATAAGACTTTTATTAGTTTACATTTGCCATACATAGTGCTTATAGTTGTTATAGGGAATTGATTCTCACTTACTCCCGCTCCTCTTTCCTCTCCTCGAGCCTTCACCTCCCCAATTACAGAAGTTTGTTTCCATTTTTCCCTCTCATTCTTTTTTGTTCTTCAAATCCCCTTTCCTTGTTCCCTGTTCCATCTGAACACGGTTTTCCTCCTTCTCAGTATCTATCCTCCATTATGCTTCTGTTATGGTTTATGTCTAGCTGTCCCTCCAAAGCCTCATGAGTCAGGGGGCGGAGACTTCTAGTATTTGAGACTTGATTGATCCATGATCCCTGGGATTATGGGATTTAGTACTTCTGGGATTTTGGGTGTAGCCTTAGACGGAGGCTAAGGCGGAGAGCCTGAATGTAACATAAAGAGAGACAGAGAGACAGACTAGAGCTGTTGCTCTCTGCTGCCTTGTTTGGTTGACTGCCTCTGTCACCATTTTGCTGCTGTTCCGCCACCATGAACTGGATGCGCTCTGTCCTGCTCCACTCAGCATTGGGCCAGCCAAATATGTACTGAAACCTCCAGTAACTGTGAGCTAATAAACCTTTCCATCCTTCATTTTGAGTGTCGGGTATTTGTCCCAGCAACGAGTAAAAAGTAACTAAGACAGCTTCTTATTTACCCTTTGGGTTTCTGACACAGGAGAAACAATGTGATATCTAAATTTTCGCATTCTATTTCTTTCACTTAAGATTATGCTGTGGAAATGCATATTGCTCGTTTATCTCCCTTTATGGCAGAGTAGTACTTTATTGTATATAAATGCCATACTTGCTTTATTCATTCATCTGTTAATGGGCACATGGCTGTTACCAAGGTTTAATTATTACAATTGTGCTACTATAGACATGGTTGTGAGGTTACGTTGTGGTATAATACTGTGGTATTATTACACTTTGAATGCTTTCAAGAAGATGCTTAGAAGGGGAAAAGCTGGGTTGAATGGAATCTCTCATTTTAGTTTTCCATGGTGTCTCCATACTGATTTCCATAGTGATTGTACCAGTTGACATACCCATAGACAATGGAAAGTGGTTCCTTTTTCCTCATAGCCTCTCCCAGATTTGCTATTTGTTGACTTCTTTTTTTTTTTTTTTTTGTTGACTTCTTGATGACAGACTTTCTTTCTGGAGATGGATCTCAATATTGTTTTAATTTGCATTGCAAAAATGATCAGTGATGTTGAACATGGTTTCATGTGTTTATTTGGCCTTTGTACTTCTATATCTGAGAATTATGTATACATTTTAGATGTTCATTTTTGGATTGGGTGTTTACATTTGAGGGGTCTGTTTTTTTAAGTTTCTTTACATGTTCTAGATTATTAGTACTTTATCTGAGGAGAAACTGTTAACTTTTTTTCACATTGTGGGTTGTCTCTTCACTCTGTTGGTGGTTTCTTTTGGTGCAGAAGCTTTTTAATATGAGATCACAGTTGTTGATTCTTTGCAGTATTTCTTGTGTGATCTGTGTCTTGTTCATTAAGTCCGTCCCAAACCTGTCTTCAAGTGTTTTACCTACTCTATATTCTTGCAGATTAAGTACTTCTGCTTCTATATTTAGATCTTTGATCCGGTTTGATTTTATCTTAGTACATGGTAAGAAAGATTGGTCTACGCTCAATCTTTGGTATGTGGGAAGCCCGTTTTTCCAGCACCATTTATTAAAGAAGCTATCTTTCAAGTAAAGGTGTTTTGTCCCTGAGGGTGGAGTTGTTTCTGCATCTTCTATTCTTCTCCATTTATCATTGACTCTAGTGTGTGTGCATAGGCGTGCTTTTGCCAGTATCATGCTGTTTTTGTCATGGTGGCTTTGTAGTGTAACTTCAGAGTGGTGATTGTGGTGCTCCCTGCCTTGCCCCTGTTGTCCAGATTGCTTTTGCTTCTCTTGGTCTTTCCTAGTTCTATATGAATTTCAGGATTGTTTTTTCTAGTTCTGTGGGTAGGCTATTGATATTTTGACTAAGAGCATATTAATTTGTATGCCAGTTTTACAAATATGGGCATTTTCACTGAACTGGTCCTGCCTATCCAATAATGGGGCTGTCTCTCCATGTTCTAAAATCTTCCTTAAATTCCTTTTTCAGATACTGTAGTTTTCAGTGGATAAGCCTTTCACTTCCTTGGATTGATGCCTAGGTTTATGCTGTTATGAAAGGTATTGTTTCTTGAATTTCCCTCCCAGTGAGTTTGTTATTCATGTACAGAAATGCTATTGATTTATAACTTATTTCTCTTTGAGATGTAAGCTAGGTGTAGGTATTGGGTATTTATTTTTCCTGGCAATGCCATCTGGGAGTTCAGACAAACTTACTGAGTCAGGATCAGTCTGACTCACTTTCTCCAGGGTGTGACTTTTTGGAAAGATAAAGATCATTATTGTAAGAGTGCTGGGCGTGGTGGTACGCACCTGTAATCCCAGCACTTGGGAGGCTGAGGCAGGAGGACCAGTATGCATTTGAGACCAGCCTGGGCTACAGAAGTAAGCTCAAGGCCAGCCTGAACTGCATAGTGAGACCCTGTCTCAAAAAGACAAAAAAAAAAAGAAAAGAAAAGAAAAGGAAAGGAAAAACAAAAAGAAAAAAAGATCATTATTGTAAGAGTAGAAGGAAATCCTTACAGAAACATACTTGGTAGAAGATTCATTCAAAAAATGAACATTCCTAGCATGGAACAAGTAAAAAATATAGAGCCTGCTTTTAAAAGTATGAATTGAGAGGCGAGGACGGCAGCTTGAGCAAGAAGTTGAAGGAAGTTTAACACTTCAGTGCGCCCTCAGAGGAAATGGAAACCACAGATTCATCTCGATTTGTTTCCCTGTTTTGTCATCCGTGTTAAGAGTATGCATTAAAATGGAGCGCATTTCTAGCTCTATTTTCTTTTCTTTTATTAGAAATCCAAGTTCTCATTGGATATCCTTGCTAAATGGCATATTCTTTTGTCTTCATCATTGTAAACAGACAAAGCTATATTTACAGTCAACTAGTGAATTGGAAGAAATTTGGTTTAAAATGATGTTCAAGGTTATCATAGAGTATGTTGACTGCCACAGAACAAAAGCCACCCAGAATAATGCCCGTGGAAAATTTCTTTGTGTTACTAACATCGCTCATTCACAAAGAAATATCTCTTTTAAAAAATAGAAGCTAATGTAGATTTAGTGCTAGGCATAGCTAGCTGCTCCTAAAAATAGTGAGCTGTTAGAAAATTTATTAAATAGGGTCATGTATATAGCAATGTCTGCTTTCTTAAAATGAGACCTTCTTTCATTCATTATTGACCTATTTTATCAAATAGACAGCTCTGACTTTAACTGCATAAGTATGCAGTCAATTATAGCCTAGGTATCCTTTACCCCAGGTCTAATTTAGGTCAATATCAAGATGAGTATGTTCACAACTTAGCCACAATAGACTTTTGATTAATTTAATCCTAATTAATGTAATCTTGCTGCATTTGTGACAGAGCCTCCTTACATATGGGATACTAGCTCTTGATGGTAGACACTGAAATGACCAGCACCCTTAAGCAGCCAGTATCTCTCTCACAAAACTTGCTTAGGTGATGAGTGACAGCCAAAAGAACTCATACAGTGAGGCTCAGCAGAAATTTAAAGAAATGTCTCACCAGTTTTCATATGAACCCAAAATATAAACATCATATAATTTTTAAAGTTAACTAATTTTAGCTGGGCGTGGTGGCGCAGGCCTGTAATCCCAGCACTCGGGAGGCTGAGGCAGGAGAATCGGTGCGAGTTTGAGACCAGCCTGGGCTACAAAAGTGAGCTCAAGACCAGCCTGAACTGCACAGCGAGACCCTGTCTCAAAAAGACAAAAAAATAAATAAATAAAATACATAAATAAATAAAGTTAACTAATTTTTACTGTACTAGGGATTGAACCCCGGGCCTTCACAGTAAGTTACACCTCCAGCCCTATGTATTCACTTGTTTACTTAATTGTGAGCTAGGCTTCTGTTTAGTTGCTAAACTGCTCTGTCTGGATCTGAACTTTGAACCTGTGGCACTCTTCCCCAAAGTTCTGGATCGCTGTAGTGCACTACCATGCCCCGCAGGAATTCTGATTCTCATGGGACCTTTTCAGTACAGCCATCTTTAAAAAAAAAAAAAAAAATTTATTTATTTATTTACTTTTTAATGGCTGGCTCAGCCTGCCCTGAGGGTGGGGGCTGGCACAGCATGTGGTGCCGGAGATCGAACCTTGATCCCTGCTGCTGCCTAAGCTTTCCTAAGCAGGCGCTTTAGACTGCTGAGCCATCTGGCTGGCCCCTGACTTTTTTTTTTTTTTCTTTTTGAGAAAGAGTCTCACTATGCAGTTCTGGCTGGCTTTGAGCTCACTTTTGTAGCCCAGGCTGGTCTCAAACTCACATCGATCCTCCTGCCTCAGCCTCCCAAGTGCTGGGATTACAGGCATGCACCACCATGCCCCGCTAAAGCCATCCTTCTTAACCTTGATAATAAACATTTTAGAGCTGATGTCTGAATTCTTCCTCCTTTAGGAAGGTTTTGATTTATTGGTCTAGGGTGTGGCCTGGACCTTGACATTTTTGCAAGTTTCTGAGTGAAAGAACAGCTGAGGTTTTCAGCCTTGAGTTTGGCAGTAATCCCAGAGCTGCTGACAATTTTCTTTTAAATTGAATAACTCAATTTTAGGTAGCCAGTGAATGGTGCTGAATCTTTAGAAAATAAATACCTAGCCTGGACCTTCCATGGGCTATTGGAGCAAGGTTTCTGAGAGCGCACTTTTGGCATTAGTACTTTTTTAAAAAATCTCCTCTGATGGTTCTATTGTATAACTCCTGCTTTATGGCTATTCAGTCACAGTCATGTGCCACTCATTCAGTATAGATATATAAATTCCTTATCTGCTGCCAATAAAGTTACAGAGAAAAGAGTTTTATTTTGTCTCATGTTTCTGGAGGTGCAGAGGCAAGGAGTTGCATAGATCATAAATTTCCTGCTGGCAAAATCCCAAAATAGCAGAGGATATCACATGGCAGGAAATAGTGAACGTGCATGTGTACACAGGTCTCTTCTGGTCTTTTTTCCCCTTCTTCTTATAAAGCTACCCATCTTCATTCATGAGGGATCCACCTTAAAGAATTTAATCCTAATTAACTCCCAGATCTCCATAGGTAGATTAGGCTTTTCTCCTCTCAATACCTGCATTAGCTTTCTGTCACTGTAACAAAATACCCAAGCTAATAAACTTTATTTATTTATTTATTTATTTATTTACTTATTTATTTATTTATTTTGAGACAGGGTCTCGCTGTGCAGTTGAGGCTGGCCTTGAACTCACTTTTGTAGCCCAGGCTGGTCTTGAACTCGCACCAATCCTCCTGCCTCAGCCTCCCGAGTGCTGGGATTACAGGCGTGTGCCACCACGCCTGGCAATAAACTTTAAAAGAGAAAAGGTTTAGTTCAATTCATAGTTTTGGAAGATCAGCCAGTTGGTTCTGTTGCTTTTAGGGGCATGGTATAGCAGCATATTACAGCAGACTTGTGTGGTCAAGGAACGTGCTCAGCCATGGCAGCCAGGAAGCAGAAAGAGTGAGAAAGACTCTAGTCCTACAACCTCTTTGAGGCCATGCTGAGTACACTAATGCTTCCTTCTAGGCCATATCTCTTAAAAATTCCACCACCTCCTGGTAGCAAAAAGCTGAGGACCACGCATTTAATGCATGTTTTTGGCAAGCATTCCAGATTCAACCATGCCAATACCTCACAATGAGAGTTTACTTTGAAACCTCACAGAAAATCTTGGGAGGTTTAGTCAACCTATATACAAATCATAGCAGTAGACACCTGAAGAAACAACATCAGGCCCCATTATTATTATTTTTTAATGTATTTGGTAAAGGGTTTCACTACACATCTGGGACTTGTAGTGATCCTCTTATTTTCAGTGCCCTCTGGGCTGGGATTATAGGTGTCCATCACCATGCTGGGTCTTGATGGCCAGCTCAGTGTGCTCAGGGGCAGGGCTGACACAGCATGTGGTGCTGGGGGGATTGAATCACAGTCCCTGTGCTTGTCTAAGCAGGCATTTAGTTTGCTAAGCTACATTGCCAGTCCCCCATTAAAATTTTGCTTAAGCAGCAATATAAGATAAAACTTGTTACTTATACACAGAATTAAGCTAAAAGAAAATTTATAAATATGTATATTGTTGGCCTGGTTTCAGGACTGACTTCTGTTTTCTGAAGGAGATACTTGTTTGTTTATTTATTTATTACAGGGTCTCACTATGTGTCTGGGACTAGTGATCTGTCTCATCCTCCTCAGCGCTGGGATTACAGGTGTGGCCACCACGCCCAGCTCTGGTGGCCGGCTTGGTTGGCCAGTAGGAGGTTCGGTGCTGGTGATCCAACTTGGGTCCTTGCTGAGTCATCTTTCCAGCCCCTGAAGGAGAATGTTGAAAAACTCCAGATAGAAACAACTATTGTCTATATAACACTTGAGTCCCTTAATCATAAAGTAATGCTCCCAAAGATGTCTTGCTCCGCTTTCTTGATGGTCCATGAGGGTGGCAGACCCTCAGCTCTGTGCCAACAGGGTACTGGGATATGAGAGGAAGATGGCGAGTGAGATATCCTTACAGTAGATTCTCTTCCCACACGTGGACCACTCCAATACACTGCTTTCCCTTGCTTGCTTTCAATGCTTTTAGAAAACACACATCTAGGGCTGGGGACATAGCTCCATGGCACAAGTGCCTGCCTGGAAAATGCAAGGTTGTGAGTTTGAACACCGGTCCCACAAAACACACACACACAACCCCCCCCACACACACATCTAAACTCAAGTTTTGAGGGAGACGAAGTAGTCTTACTTTTCTCTGATCTTGCTACTAAGTATAACTAAAAGTCCTGCACAGTATGTGTGGAACAAACATTAGAGTATTCAGAAAAGTGGAAAGAAGCATGCAGGGGTTTCGAGGCTTCTCCATACTCAGGGCCTAATGAGCCAGTGGGATCCTTGGCTTATCTTTCTGTACCATATATTCCAGACTTGACCACAAATAAGCCAGCAACTTAGAAATAACAATGAGCACAGACAAAATAGCCCTGAAGACCAGAAAATAAGTGAACGGGAGAACTTTGCAACATAAATAATAATTATGTATTGTGACTGAATTTTTTTCCCCCCCCCAGGGGTTGCAAGGTGAGTTCAGTACTTGAAAACCAAGCTATATAATCCAATTTATTAACAGGCTAAAGAAAAAAATTACATGATCCTATCAATCAACAGATATAAGAAGACTTTGACAAAATCAACATCTATGTATGTTTGGCACTATCAGAAAAATAGGAATGGAGGGGATGGTCCTCAACTTAAGGCCATGTACCAAGGACTCTTATAGTTGACATTATACTTAATAGGGAAAGACTGAATATTTTTCTCTATCAGAAAGGACAACTAGGGGCTGGGGAGATAGCTCCGAGGCACAAGTGCCTGCTGGGCAAGTGCAAGGTCGTGAGTTCGAACCCTGGTCCCCCCAAAAAAAAAAAAAAAAAAAAAAAAAAAAAAAAAAAAAAAAAAAAAAAAAAAAAAAAAAGAAAGGACAACCAGACTCATTATTCTTATTTAACATACTTTTTGATGTGCTAACTAGTGTGATAAGGAAAATAATCAAGACACTCATAGATCTAAAAGAATTAAAAATAGTCCCTATTTGCATATAGCCTGGTTGTAAACTCAAATCTCAAGCTAGAAAAAAAGTTCTACAACTAACAGACGAGCATTAAAGAAATAATCACACAAAGTCAACTTTACTACTATAATCTAGCAATGAGAATGTGGACACTGAAATTAAAAAATCACTGCTTTTTATAATTGCAGCCGCATACTTACGGATAAAGTATAATAATTTTCAGTATGTGAAAATCGATATTAAAGTTAATTATATATTGAAATTTAATTAATGTTGAAAATTAATGAAAATATATTGAAAACTATATATTGAAAATTAATTAATGTTAAAAATCAAAGGTCTAAATAAGTGCAGAATGTTCATGGGTTGGAGGACCCAACATAATGAAGGTGTCAGCTCTTCAAAGTTAGTATATAAATTTAGTACACTTTTTTTTGAAACAAGGTCTTGCTATGTAATCCATGTCGGCTTTGAACTTACTATGTAGCCTAGGCTAGCCAGGAACTTCTGGTGATTCTCCTGTCTCTGCCTCCTGAGTACTAGGATTACAGATGTGTGCCACCACAAAGTTTAGTGCAATTTACATCAAAATTCCAGCAAGTATTTTGCTTATATAGACAACATTATCCTAAAATGTACATTATTCTAAAAGTGAAGGAGGCTTGCTCTTGCTTTCCAACATAGACCAGGCAGAATGGCTCCTGCACAGAAGAGTGGTGAGAAGAAGGGCCGCGCTGCCATCAACGAGGTGGTGACCCAAGAATACACAATCAACCTTCAGAAGCGCATCCTGGAATTGGCTTGAAAAAGTGCACGCCTTGGGCACTTAAGGAGATCTGGAAGCTTGCCATGAAGGAGATGGGGACTCCAGACCTGCACAGCCACTCCAGGCTCAACAAAGCTGGCTGGGCCAAAGGAATAAGGAACGTTCCATTTCGTATCTGGGTGTGGTTGTCCAGGAATGAGGAGGAAGATTCACCAAACAAGCCATATACTTTGGTAACCCACATCCCTGCTACCACATTCAAAAATCTCCAGACAGTGAATGTGGACAGAACTAACTTTGAAATAAAGTCACAAAATTGCCGAATAAATAAATAAATCAATATGAATAAAATAAAAGCAAAGGAACTAAAAGCTGAAATAATTTTGAAGAGGAACAATAACGTGAAAGGAACTTTTCGATGTGTTTTCAAGAACTTCAGGATTTAGATAGCTACTGTCATCAAGATTGTATGGTATCAGCAGAAGATTAGACACCTAAGTCAATAGAATAGGACAGAAATTGACCCATACAATAAACAACTAATTTTTTTTTTTACATAGGTACAAGAGAAACTCAATGCAGACAGGACAGCCTTTTTAATAAATGGTATTGATCAATCCTTAAGCAAAAAGGCAAACTTCAATATGAACTGGGAACACAGCTCAGGGGTGGAACACTTGCCAAACACTGGTGAGGCCTGGGTCAACCCTCAATGCTGAAATGCACATGCAGTGAACATCAACCAGGACACATAGGTTATATAAAATTAACTCAGCATGATTTAAATGTCATAGATTAAAGTAATAAAAGTTTTAGTACAACACATAGGGAGAAAATCTTCATAATGAGGACAAGAACTTTTATACTTGACACCAAAAGCATGATCCCTGAAAGGAAAAGCTAGTTACTGAGATTATATCACAATTAAAGACTGCTCTGTGAATGATCCTATTAAGGGAATGAAAAGTCAAATTAGAGAGCTGGGGAAAATTGCTAACCAGAAAGGACTAGTATCTGGAATATTAAAGCATCTCTCCAACGTTAACCTAGATGTGGTGGTGTACATCTGTAATCCTATCACTGAAACAGGTGGATCATCAATTTGCATTCAGCCAGAGCTATACAGCATGTCTGAGGTCAATGTACCTTAAAACAAATATTAAAAGCTAATAGTCCAGTTAGAAAAGAAGTAAAAATCATGAAGAACATTAACCAAAGTATATACACAGATTGCAGCTACGTAAGCACACGAAAAGACGTCCTCCATCATTAGCTGCTACTGAGCTATAAATAAAACCACAACTTATTGCCATATACTTATCAGAATAGCTGAAACAAAAAGAGGTATTGCTGGGAGAGGTGACCACAACCTGTAATCCCAGCACTCTGAGAGGGTGAGGCATGAGGATCACAAGTTTAAATCTAGACAGGGCGGGGCCCGGCGGGACGGCTCAGTGGTCTAAAGCGCCTGCTTGGGAAAGCCTGGGCGGCTTCAGGGACCGCGGTTCGATCCCTGGCACCACATGCTGCGCCAGCCCTGCCCGTGGGGCGGGCTGAGCCGGCCATAAAAAAATGAGTGAATAAACAAATAAAGTTTCTGAAACAAGAAAAATTAAAAAAAAAAATCTAGACAGGGCAATTTAGCAATTTCATAAGACCCTGTCTTTTTCTTGTATTGTATTTTAGAGAAGGGTCTATAGGGTGTTCAGGGTCTCACTACTAGATCGGACTTGTAGTGATCCACCTGTTTACAGCCTCCCAAAAGCTGGGACTACAGATGCGTGCCACCATGCCCAGTCTCAGTTGTTGTCTCAGTGTGCCCCTGGGGCAGGGCCAGCATAGCAGGCCCAGGGATCCAACCCCAGGCCTCTGTGCCTGCTTGCAGGTGCTTTAATCTGTTGAGGTATTTGGCTGGCCATGAGACCCTATCTTAAAATAAAAAAATCCAAGAGAGCTGCCGTAAGTTGAGAGTGGAGGTCCTAGGTTCCATGTCCAGGATGGTTTAAAAAAACGAAGCAACAGTATTTTTTTTTCCCACGACCTTACACTCGCCAGGCAGGCACTTGTGCCACGGAGTTATCTCCCTGGCCCTTGAAGTGACAGTATTAAATACTAATGAGAATGAAGAAAAATAGGAAGCACACGTACCTTCATATTGGGTGGTAAAGTGGGGCTACTACCCTGGAAAGATGCCACCCTCCCCTTGCCCATGGTGGGGAGCAAATCCAGGAGCTTTCATATATTCTACACTGAGTTACAGTCCAGTCTGAAAGTTTCTTTTGGTACAACACTTTTTACATATATGACCATATAACTTAGCAATTGCATCTTGAATATTAATCCAAGAGAAATAAAGACTATGTCTACACAAGGACTTGTATGTAAACATTCATAGCAGCTTGACTAAAAATTCTCAAAACGATGGAAATCACTCATGTCTTTTAACATGTGACTAGTTAAATGAACTGGGTGTGGAGATATGGATATGGTTTGAAAGTGTGCTGAAAAGGCTTGTGTGTCAAAATTTCATGCTGTGTGAGTGGGGGCTTTGGGAGGGAAATGAGGATTAAAGTCACCAGAGTACAAGCCATGACAGAGTGCCATCATTATAAGATGAGAATGCTTGTGTCATATGTGCTCCCTATCTTTGACACGTGATGCTCTGTGCTGCCTTGGGACTCAGAAGGCTTTTACTAAAGTCCAGTGCAGTGCTGCACTGGCCACTCAGGAGGGTGAGGCAGGAAGATTGTGTATTTGAGACTGTCCTAGGCAGCTTAAACCTAGGCAGTTTAATGAGACCCTGCTTCCAAATTGAAAGGGATGAGGGCTGGAGATGTAGGTCACTGGTAGAATGTTGTGTCACATGTGCAAATGTGAGGCTCAATGTCCAATACATATCGTTGCATACCATTATCAGATGTTTTCCCTAGACTTTGGGTCAGAACTGTGAACCCAAATTCCTTTATTTATTTATTTTTAAATAAGGTAGCCTGTCTCTGATAATTCACTATAATAACACAGCACAAATTAACACACCATGCTTAAGTCATGCCATGGATTACTGCTACGCAGCAAAAAAGATGTGCGCATGGCACAAACTGTCGATTTCTGCAACTGTCTGGATCAACTACCAGAAAATTTTCCAGAGAGAAAAATAAGTCAATGCCAAAAGATTATATATTACGTGATTCCATTTATATAACTCTGTTGAAATGACTAAATCATAGAAATGCAAAACAAACAAATGGTCACTGGGAGTTAAAGATAGGAGGGAAAGAAACTAGCTTTAAAAAGGAGATAGTGGTGTTGAAAATAACAGCTGCGTATGGTGGCGCACACTTGCAACAGAGGACCTTGAGTCTGGGCCCAGAGTTGGCTACATAATTCAAGGGCAGCCAGGAGCACATAGTGAGATGTGGACTGAAAGAAAGATGTATGCTCCAGTCCATATCCCAGCTGTGAAATGATGTCACGGCTTTGTATTCTTACCATCAGGGAAAACTAGTTGAAAGGTGTCTCGGATTGCTCTGTATTATTTCTTGCAACTGCATGTGAATCTATAGTTACCTCAAAATTTTAAGAATTGATATTAAAAATCCCCATATTCTCTGAGGAATCTAAAAAAGATGACAAGAAATTAGAAAGCAGGAGGGGAGGAGGGAAGAATATAAGAGTAGGTATTATGGTCATAGATATAAACAAAATATGCAATCTCTGAATGTGAAACTGGCTGGGGGAGGGAATAAGGAAGGTCACGTGGGGCCAAAAACTATCAGTGTATGTTAAGTGCATGTTCATATCTCCGCAAATAAAATCTATTAGTCTATATGATCAATAAAATTTTAAAAAATCCACAAAACCTCAGGGTTCCAAAAGGCAAACAGAGCAAAACAAAACAAAACCCAACTCCATAAATTTTACTATATCACCTGTCCTCAGTAACTTTTTCACCATTGCTTATAAAGTCAAAATACTTAGAGTACTTGACTATAACATTTGTGGTCTAGTCCGGTGATTCCTAGCCCTGGCAGCTGACCAGAATTACATATGGAGCTGATAAAAAACAAAACAACAAAAACTTGCGACTTCCAGGCTCATACCTAGCTCAATTGGATCATGATCTCCCAAGGCTACAAGACATTCACTAATGTGTTTGATGAACGTTCTTCTCCTCATGAGGACTGTAGGCTCCACGAAGGCAGGCGTTACCGCTTTCCATCATATTTCCAGCACAGAAATTAGAGCCTGCCATGCAGGAGGCAACCAGTAAGTATTTAAGAAGGAAATGAATGAGCGAATACATGAACAGGAAGGAGAAAGAAGCATCTCCCTCTCCTCTCTTGGTGCCTTCCTGAACCCATGAAAGGGATAAATTGCTTCCCTGGTTTCATACCCATCTCTCCAGGCCTCATTACAAAGCTACAACAGCAATGACATCATCGCTGCACGGGAGATCTCGACCCTGAGCAAGAAGTCTGGGAACGATGACAGTGCCTCCTTCTTCACAGTCAGTCGACAAATGTAAGGAACGTGAAACAGAAGCTGACAAGGAGGCTGAAACGACACATTCGCTTACTCATGCAGAAATAATAGAAAATGTTGTAAATGCAGCTAAAAAATATTAAAGGCAGTAACAAATAGATGAAAAAAGATTTTAGAAATGAGAAAAGCTGGGGAAAGCAGCCTTCAGGCTTTGACCTAATAATGAAATTTGCAGAGTGCCGGCCCCCTATCCCCCAGAGGAGCTCTCTTAAGGGACATGCAAAATGATGCCAAGAGACACTGAATCCAAGCAATGCCGAGGTATTCTTATGGCTTGCATTGGTTTTTGTTCTAGTGCCCCCTCCCCTGCACTCCTGATCTACTGGTTCCCTAAAGGCTACGGCAACATTTATGGTGACCAAAATCACTAATGACTTCAATAATTATTTTTGGAACAGTTTGTTGTGGAATTTTCTAAGAATACCAGCCCCAAGATCTACAAGTGGATTTACTTTAGTTACTGCACTTAATTTCCATTTCTATATTACTCCCTGCACCTATTCTGCCTCGGTGGGAAATGCATCTTTTTTACTTTAGTCTTCTTATTTTGGTGTGGGACATGCTTTTCAAGCGCACACCGGAATTGTCTAGGTTTCTGGAGGTAAAGCATTGTGGGCTGAGGCAGGCGTTCCCTTTCACAAGGCCGTGTGGAAGTGTACATTTCTGTTCATATTTCTGTTTTTCACTTTCAGTACATTATTCAATAAATTCCAAGAGATATTTAATACTGTCTTAGTTACTTTCATTATTGCTGAGACAAAATGCCTGACACACAAATGGGGCAAGGCTTTCTTAGGTCGCAGTGTGTAAGGTTTCCAGTCCCTAACTGGCTGGCTGTAAGGTCAGGTGTCTGGGGGAGGGGCACAGCTAGGGTCCAACAGCTCACAGCAGGCAAGAAACAGCAACCAAGCAAGGCACAACCACAGCTCTCTCTATACTTACATTTTCTCCAGGCTACTTAAGGCAGGCAGCACTCACACCCTTAATTCTTGTGCCCTATTAATCCATGCCAGCTGGGTGTGGTGGTGCACGCCTGTAATCCCAGCACTCGGGAAGCTGAGGCAGGAGGATTGGTGCAAGTTCGAGACCAGCCTGGGCTACAAAAGTGAGCTCAAGGCCAGCCCCAACTGCATAGCGAGACCCTGTCTCAAAAAGAAAAAAAGAAAAAAAGAAAAAAAAATCCATGCCAGTATCACACATTCTTTTTTTTTTTCTTTTGCAGGACTGGGGATAAGTGTCACAAGTTCTAGATCCAGCCACAAGTCAAAAAGCCCAATCTATGCCTGCATGAAGCTTTGGGGGTACATCTAGACACAAGCCCTGACAGACACCTTATCATAAAATAGGCTTTGTGGGGAGGAAATGCAGCTTGGGACAACTTTTGTCTGGCATACATGAGGTCCTGGGTTTGATCCTCAGCATCACCACACAAAAAAGGCTTCATGTTATGATTTTACATACCTGCAAGCTGTGTAAATATATTCTGCCATATTTACTGTAGGTTAGGTAGGTTACAATGCTCAGTTTTTAAATGGATTTTAAGGACCTTTCTATAATTTTCAGGAAAAAAATTTCCAAAAGAGACTTACTCTATGATAAGCTGGAAGACTTCATATATAAATGGATGTATATTGAACATATACTCATTAGTAAAATAAACCAGACCTACCTGTGTAAATATCGTATAGTCTCCCTAGTATAAGAACTCTAAATTTTTTTCTTTCCTTACCAATATCAATTGGAAGGTGTGTCATGCCCACACCCTGTGCTCTGTATAACTATTGTGAGGACAGTATGCAGTGTGTCAA
>PVJA010002989.1:0-23180 GCA_004027025.1 Myocastor coypus | reverse complement strand
CCCAGTGCTGGGGAGGCTGAGAACAGGAGGATCACTATGAGTCCAGGCTGCATAATGAGACCCTGCAACAATCAAATATATTAAAAAATATTAGCTGTAGAACACAGCCTATCAGCATTTTTTCCAGAAGATTTTGTAGTAAAAACTACTTTTAATGAAGTTTTAAACTTTATAAGGGGAAAGTATCCAAGGTAAACAGTACGTAGAAGTATTGAGTGACCTGAAAGAACACCTATAAACCCCAGCAGTCTTGGAAGCTGAGACACGAGGAGTATAAATTCAAGCTCACCCTGGATTATTTAGCAACTTAGTTGACACCATTGAAACCAAAAAATAAAGAGTTGGCACTGTATCTGCAGGTGAAGGCTGTGTGTTCAGTTGCCAGTTGGGGGAAGGCGAGGGAAGCATTGGGTGACACCAAAGAAAAGTAATTAACCAACTTAAGATCTCAGTTTCTTTAGATTCTTAATTAGTGGTTCTTAACTGAGGGTGTTACCCCCCTCCACCCATTTCCACAGTTACATAGCAGTGTCTGGAGATACTTTGGGCTGTTAAAAATGAGAGTGCTTTCGGTGTCTAGTGCCTGAGGCCAAGGGTACTGCTAAACAAGCTGTGAAGCACAGGTTAGCACTCCATAAGTAAGACCTAATGGGTCTAAATAACCACAGAGCTGAGTTCAAGAAACCCTAGTCTAGACCTTAGCACACAGGATTTAGCAGATCTCTCATGAAATTGTTGCAGCCATATCCTAGAGCAGTGGTTCTCAACCTAATGCCCTGATCCCACAATACAGTTCCTCATGTTGTTGTGACCCCAAACCAAAAAATAATTTTGGTGGCCACTTCAAAACTGTAATTTTGCTACAGTTATGATTCGGAATGGCTTTAGGCGACCCCTGTGTTTTGGTCGTTCGACCCCTGCCGAGGTCGTCACCCACAGGTTGAGAACCACTGTCCTAGAGTATAGTGGTATCTCACTCTTCTAGGTGACAATGTGGTAAAGAGATTGTGTTGTGCATGATATTTTGTACAGGAACTGGTTGGACAATTTTGGCACACTTCTTCAAAACCCTAAAAAATAAAGGATATGTCAGAAATAGTGGCAGTCCTGAGTTGCTGCTGTACTTGCTGTATGGCCTAGATTTGAGGCCTTTGAAGAGTTCATGCCAGAAGTATAAAATTCAGGTGATTACACTATGTAACTCTTTTCCTTTGGTGCAGGAGGTATGATTTTTGCCTCTGCCTTGTCTATAAATGGTAAGGATAAGACATGTATTCATCATTTTGTGTATTACTATTGCTATAATATTTGTCCTTAGACAGAAGCTAGACAACAAATATATTACATCGAACTACATTTCCTGTTTTTTACATTTATCTCTAATTGCCTGTAAACATTTTATAAACATATATTAAAGACCTAATTAATTTTCATGATACTCTTGGGAAGCAAGAGGGAGTAGGTATTTTAATCTCATTTTAAAAGGCAATAATTAAACCTGTCTGGAGTTACACATTATTTATAAAACTAGGAGTAAATGGCAGGTGTTGACAGTGATGCCATCCATGTCTGCCAGCTAGTGCAGTGTTATGTTGATGGCTTTGGTGTTTCAGATCCTGGTTAGTGACCAGCCATAAATATCTGGTCCGAAATGTCTACTCTGTACGTGACATTTTAGGAAGGGTTGTTGCTAACAAAGAGATTTCCATTTCTAATGTTTTACCCTTTCAATACAAAAACATAGTAGAGAAATAAAAGTAGAAATCATGAATTACAGTGAAGTAACTATTTATTCAGTATGGGCCACTTGATTCCAAGTCCTATGCTAAGTACACCTAAAGAATGAAGACAAATATATATCCTTTCCATAGCTTCTATTATGTAGTTGGATGGTCAAAGTTTACCTGCCAGCAACATGTAGGATAAGACATCACATGGCTTCTGCTGTATCAAAGTATTTGCCAAAATATTTTGACAAGAGGTACTTCTGTGAAAATAAGGAATTAGAGATGGGTCTTGAAACATGAGTACTGGTGCAAGTGGCCAGGGGGAATCAGGGAACACATTCAATAGGCAGGGTTCATGGATAGAGGCAGTGTTCTTGCTAATTTCTGGAAGAGATATAAATATGAGAGCTCTCAAATGGTTTTTTATTATGTAAACTGAAAACAGAAAAGCTAGACCACAAGGACATAGAATATACACTCCAAAACAGAGGGAACCTCCAGTTCCTGGCTCCTCTCTTCCTAAACTTCAGCTCCATTATTGTCAAATATGTTCCAGTTTCTTTTTGACCGACTAGAAGCCTAATGGTGAAGCCAGCAACCATATGCAGGGACACAGGAATGAACACAGAGGGTTGGCTAAGCCAAATCATGGCAAGTCCTGTATTTGCAAACAGCCTTTTGTCTACAGCTTGCTTTTCCATTCAGCTTTGGTTTGGTACCCAGGATGTGGGTCAGTCAGATGAGCTTAAAAGAGCTGAGGTGAGTTTAGGAGGTGTCACCCCTGCTTTTCAGGCTTTGTGGCCCTGGATTATTCCTCTGAGACACATTTCCATGGATACACAAGAAGCCTGCTTGCTCCCTAAGGACTATTTGAACTTTTTAAGGCTTGGTAAGTGATGGTTTGTTGTTTATAAGTCTGTTGGGTAAAAGCTTAGTTTGATTCAGGTAGACTAGAATATTTCATTTAGAACCAGATTAACTTCAGAATACTTTTCTTGGTAAGTGAAGTGTTTGTTCTTAGTACTGTGTTATTTTAAGTATCTTTTAATGACAGATTTCGATTGGGAATTCATTTTTTGTTTCTTACTTTTCCTGAAGGCAATGTAATCTATGAAACTCTACCCAAGAATTTAAAAAATTTATAATCAATGTTGCTTATTAAAAGTTTCATAAAATACACTGGTAAAATTTGTGATTTATGGATTGGAGGTTAATTCTTTTCATTAAATAATTCTTAGGTACATGCAGTAGTAACTTAATATACTAAATGTAGCTTCAAGAGCCAATTCCAGTGTGCTGTTATGATTTTCTGTAGATTTCTTGTAATTATGGCTATATTTCTATGTATGGTCTATTATTTTTTAAGAAATTAAAATGGAAATACTTTTGTATCTTGCTCCTTCATGTGTTATTCTAAAATTACCCGTGGAAAACCATTTATTAAGTGTTTCAAAGAAAATTCTTTAAACAAAGAAAATCAGGAAAAAATACAGTGAGCATCCCAGGCATACCACTTACATTCACAAACTATTAGTATTTTGCCAGTTCCACTAATCTTTACACGCAGGCATCAAATTAAAGGTTCTCTGACATGTGTACATCAGGTGCTGAGTTTGATTTTCTTTTCAGGAAGTTTTAAAGCATACAGCAAATTCTGTTACTGCAATTATTGCTCAAGAGACAAAGTTTCTGACTCCTTTTTAGTTTGAAAAAATTTAAGTCACAAGAAATTTAAGTCACCTTTTTCACTTACTGGATGTATACTGAAGAAACCAACCAACACAGCTACCTTGGGTCACAGCCCTTTGTTCTTGGTAGACACTCAAAACCCCTGGTTGAACTTAATTTCAGTTATTATAAAACCATACGTGACACACGCAGTTTTTTCTTAATGTCCCTGAAAAAAGCAGTCCTCAGGGTGAAAAAGCCGTAGTGATGCACTGGGCCAGACTACTTCCTTTTAGGTCCCTTACTCTCAACGCCTGCGTGAGCCCATTTTACATGGTCTGGGCTGTCGTCCTAGGGCTTAAAGAAGCAGCGTCCCTCTACCATGGCAGTGTTCACGAACCGACTTTGGTATCCCACCCGCACACGTTAGTCTTCTGTAGCTCTAGGTCGGGCTGAAAATTCTCGGGTGGCGGGGAGGCGGATGATGCTGAACTAACGTGGACAGGTGACCCCAGCCGGTCGCACAATTCACGTTCCCCGCCAACACCGTCGCCCCGAGGCCGCTCCGGCCGGGGCCCGGGCCCAGCTCGCTGGAAGCAGCAACGGCGGCGGCGCGGACCTTCGGCGCTCGCACCTCGACCCCGGGGAACAGGTTGGAAAGGGGGGCGGCAGGAGCGGCGCCGTCGCCGCCGGAGGGAGGGGACCGCTCCCCCGAACCAGACGCCGGAGCTCCCTGGGGCCCAACACCCCGCCGGCGTCAGCAGGAGGCCCGGCGGGCTGAGCCGAGGCCTCCGCTTGGAGGGCGTGGTGGCCGAGGGGCGTCCGTCCCGCCCCGGGCTGGGGTCAGCTCCCGCGGCCAGCACCGCCGGCCGCGCGAAGATGGCTGCGCCGAGCTGGGCAGTCACGTGTCCCGCCGGCACTGCCGGGTGCCCCCTCCCTCGCCCGCAGGACCACCGCTAACCGGAGCTGCCCGCGTGCCGGAGTAGCGGCGCCGCCCGCCGCTACCGCCAGCGCAGGGGCCCGGCTCCCCCGACGCAGCCTTCTCCGGGGAGCCCCGCACGGCGGGCCAGTGCGCATGCGTAGTCCGTGCACCGCCGCGCGCCGGGTTTTCGCCGCAGCCCGCCGGGCGGGGCCCCGACGCGTCCAAGCGCTGCCGCGCGGGCCGCTGCTGCGCGGTCGCCCCCGCGCCGCCGGGCGTCTGCGAGTTTGCGGTCTGCGGCTGGGAAGATGGGCGTCCGTGGTGTGAGGTTCGCAGGTCGGAGTGCTGAGCCGGGAGCTAACCAGTGTCGTGCCCCTGGGGCTCCGTAGGAAAGCAGAGGCGCGGGCGGCTCGTCGGCGGCCCGAGCCGGGCTTCCCAACCCTCGCCGTCCGCTGCGCCCGGCCGCTCTGTCACCCTGACCGCTGTGAGACCTGTGTGGCTTCCCGGGTGGCTTTCCGCCACCGCGCGGCCGGCGCCTTGCCTGTGGGGAGCTCTGCTCCTCTCCGCTCCAGATTGCTTTAAAGTCAGAGAACGGCGTCCGAGCCCCCGTAACCCGCGCGGCGCATCCCGGCCGGGTCCCCGCCCCCCCCCCGGCCCAGCCCCGCGCCCGCCCGCAGCCCCGCCCCCCGGCCGCCGCGAACACCCGGAGCGGCGGACGCGCAGCGCGGGCAGCGGGGCGCTCGGGCCGCGGACTGGGCATGCTCGGCGGCCGAGGCTCTGGCGGCTGGCTGCAAGCTTTCGCACCGGTGAGGCTGGGGCCGGGGCAGCGGCGGCCGGAGGCGGGCAGGGCGGGCGTCCGGAGGGTCGGCCGGGGAGCTGCTCCGCCCTCGGGCCCGGGAAGCCAGCCGGCGTGCGCGACCGGGCGCGGAGCCTCGACGCGACCCTGCCCCGCGTTTCGATCCACGGCACAGGGCTCCAAGAACGGCATTCCAGCGGCTGCCGCGACTCCGAGGCGAGTGAGTCGCGGGGCGGAGGCCCAGAGCCGGCCTTGCGGTGGCGGGGGATGGTTGGGAGCGGGGGCCGCGGGTCGGGCCTGGGCCGGGGGGCGGCGGGCGGCGGGCGGCCCGGGCGAGGGGGCGTGAGCGCGGCGGCGCGAGGTGCTCGCGTGCCTGGCGGGCGCTCCCGGGCGCCGCCTCTTCTCTCGTGGAGGGTCGGCGCCGAAGGGGCGGGCCGCCGGCGGGCCCCCGCCAGATCCGGGCGGGGAGGAAGGCGGAGGCGTCCGCGGCCACCTTTTCCGAGGTGTTGCGCGCAGCCTGGAAGGGTGACGGTGTTCTGTTGGGGCGAGCGACGGTGGCGGGGGTCTGGGGGCTGCGCCCACCGTCAGGTCTGGCCCTACCCCCAGAAGCCCGGCGACAGCGTGACAGTTGGGACCCCCAGGCCACGTCCTGGCCGGCCAGGCCTCGGGGATTCCCCCGCCACGGGCCCTCGGTGCCCCTCGACGACGGAGAAGGTGGGCCCCCATCCCTGGGCTCCTTTATCCCGGGGCGCTCCCGGAGGGCAAGCGTGGAGGGTCCAGCGGTGCAGCCCGGGATTGGCGGTCCGACCGGACGCTCCTCTCCCGCGGGACGAGGGGTCTTGTCAAGGGCAAAGCAGCGACGCCGGCAGCCTCTCCCTCCAGGTGAACCCAGTTGGCCGCAAGCTTCGTGGGGTGGGTTGGGTAGGGTGCTGGGGTTCAGCTAACGGATTCGGTTCTGGTTAACGTTTATTACCTTTTTGAGTAAAGATTGAGGTGAGGGCTGCTTGCTGTGGACGGCGGGAACGAAGCCATCCAGGCAGGTGCTTCTCGGATGTTTCTTTTCACCTTCAGACCGTACAGATTGAAGCTGCACACGCTTATGAAACCAAGAGGGAAGGCTGCTTTCTGAAAAGGAAGTTTATTTTCTGTGTTACTAGGCCTGCCTGCTATTTTAACTCTCCTGACGTTTGTCTACCTGCTTGGGCCTTTAAAGCTATCTGGCAGCTTAGTTTGTTTTTTTGCTCGGGAGTAAACGTTTCTTTTTGGCTTGCCTGGTATAGTAGTGGTGAATGCCAGTCCTGATCTGCTGTAAACTCCCTGTGCCTTCTGGGGAGTGGGGGCTTAACATTTTGGAGGGATCGAGTGGGCAGAAAGAGAGGAGTGGGACTGGTGACGTAGGAACGGGGAGGGAGTTGCCTGGGGCAGCCCGGACGTAACGGGGCTGGCGGCTGTGGCGCTGGTGGAGCTGAGGGCTGGGCCTTTCATTGGTCCGGGTGTAACACGTCCACGAGAGAAGCGGGGGAGGGGTGCCTGTCTGGTCAGTGCTTCAAGGGAAGCCCAGGGATGTTTGGTGATTCAGCAGGTGGCGTCCTTCCAGCTCTGAAGCCATGCCTTGGCCAAACCGGCAGGCAGTCTGCTGTCGTAGGTGCTAGCTTTGGGGGAACCTCCAGGAGCTCCGTTCTGCCTCTAGCAGCTCATGTTTTCGTGTCTTGCTTCCCAGTTAGGTGTGGAAGCCCAGGTCCTTCCGCTTCGCTTGTCTCTTCGTTTCTCAGACATGCTGGTAGCAGGAGGTCTCAGCTGCTACCATGCAGTTTAGGTAGTTATTCTGTGAATAACTCTTTCCTTCTATTTCTGCTTCAGAGGCTACAAATTATGTTTTTAGTGAAATATGTTTATGTAACTCAGAGTTACTGATAGCTGTTTAAGATGTCTGGGAATATTAAAAATTCAAGACATGGAATAAATTGGCATTAAAGGGATACATTATAAAAACATTGTTTTATTCATTGGGAGCATCTTGTACAGTACCTGACTTGTGCTTAGTATATGTTAATTTAGCTGAAAATTTCAGAGTTTTTCAAAGTAGAAGAATATGTCAGTATATGTCTTACCCTTTATCTTTTTTTTCCACATGTAAGTGCAGTTCTACCGTCAACATTTTTAGAATAAAGAATATACAACACCATTTATGTGCTTTGCCACTTGAAGGAACTTAGTATGTTTTTATGATCATAGTTACCTGTGCTATTTAGTCTAACCTTGAAGATGCAATTCTGTTATTTTCCTTAATTTGTAAGTTTTGTTAAAGCTGTTATTTAAATTTTGGCAGTTCCTAGGTGAGTCAGAGAAGTGGGTATGCTTTAGATACTCTCAGAAATCTGAAGGACATTTAGGATAGGAGTTGGTTAGTGTTTGTAAACTACAAAGTGCTGCTGGTGCATATCACTTATGTCTTCATTTTTTATTATTAATCAATTAATTGATTTATTTTTTTGCTGTACTGGGGATTGAACTCATCACCTGCACTTGCCAGGCAAGCACTTAATCTACTGAGCTATCTTTCCAGCCCTTGTTTATTTTTTTGAGACAGGGTTTTGCTTTGTAGTTTAGGCTGGCTTTGAATTTACTAGGTAGCATAGAGTGGCTCTGAACTTGAGGTGATCTTCCAAACTCAGCCTCCCAGTGTTGGGATTACAAGGTGTTCCACCACCTGGCCAAATGTTTTAGATGGTAGCTGTGTCTAAACAGTCTCTCTGGAGGAACTTTCATCACATGTCTGATCTGAAAGATTTTGGTTTTTCCGGCTTTTGGGCAGGGATAGAAGTGCTTTTTCTTGTCGTTTCCTATATTCAAGAGGCCTGCTGTAAAGTTTGTTACCTTAATTTTGGATCATTGCAGCTTGATGTGGGAGGAGGAGCTGAGAGTGGGAAAAAAAAAGTGAAGAGAAGGCCATAGGGGATAGGGAGCTCTGGAGAGGTCTTGGCTTTGTACCTGGCTGGGTGACTTCTGGTTTCAGAAAAAGAGAATTCAGTGGCTGATGGACCAGTCTTGGATGGAATGCTTGCCCTGTCTCGAATCTATATCTTCATATGCAGGTATACCACATGTCAAAAGTGTGTACATAATATATATATATATATATATATATATGTATGTTATATATATATAAAATATATATGTATACATATGTGAACAATTACTGAGAGACACAGAGATCCATAGATATAGTTATTTGTGAGGTATGGGTGTAGGTCAGATCTCTGAAGACACACACCCTTAGCTAAAAATCAAGGATCTCAAGTTCTTGGCAATTAATTTCAAAGAGGGAAATTAGGTCATAGTTATAGGTTGGATTCCAGGAGATTGAAATCACCCACTGTTAGTGTTTCTGAGAGTCCCCTCCATTTTCAGTGCTCAGGACAGTGATCTGTCCTTTAATGATGCAAAGTAACTGGAGGCTTGAGTTGACATAGCTATTGCTTGTGAGCATAGGTGAGGGAGCATTTAGAGAACTTGGTAGTTTTTACCTTTTAGACTTCTGGTGCTGAGAATCGATTTAGCATGCCTTGTTCTTCACATCAGATCTATCCCCTCTTTAGTCAGAAGAGATTTCTCTCCAGTGATAGAAGTGTCCTTTTATTTTTATTTATTTATTTATTTTTTTTGTCCTTTTGAGACAGGGTCTCGCTATGCAGTTGAGTCTGGTCCTGAGCTCACTTTTGTAGCCCAGGCTGGTCTCGAACTCGCACCGATCCTCCTGCCTCAGCCTCCCGAGTGCTGGGATTACAGGCGTGAGCCACCACGCCCGGCAGAAGTGTCCTTTTAAAGTTCTTGATTAATTTTGTTTTATTTGCATAAGAGGAACTGATTCTGTTCCACTTTTTCAGACATTCATGAAAAGTGAAAGACCTTTTCTTAACATTTTATTTGTGAGATCCATGTTGTTACAGGTTTATCCAGTTACATGACTGCTGCTTTTTAGGGCTGGTCAGATACATGTCTACTACGTTTTTTTTGGCGTATTTTCTAAGTGATGGATGCTTATCTTCACAGGTGCTGTAATGAGCATCCTGCTTTGCTTTGCTTTGCTTTTTCCCTCCCCTCCCCTCCCCTCCCCTCCTCTTCCCTCCCCTTCCACCGGCATTTGTACTCATGACCCTGCACTTGCCAGGCAGGCACTTGTGCCACAGAGATCTCTCCCCAGCCTCTGCTTCTGTTTTCTGTTGATGTGTGTGACACCATTTATAGGATGGTAGTTCTCCAAGTGTGGTCCATATGCAACTGCATCCATGTCACCTGGGGAACTTGTTAGAAACGCAAATTCTGGAGCTGAATCAGGACGAATCCTGCCATCTTGAAAACTTTGGTGTAGGGGAAAGTTTGCGAACTGCTTATTCCACTTTAAGGACACATACTATACCTAGGAGTAGGACGGCTGCTTGACGGAGTACTGCATTGCGCACCTTTTTAGCAGACACTGCTGAAGTGCTCTCCAGAGGTTCAGAGCTGCTTTATGTGCATGCATGAGGGTACAGAGCCCCCACATTCTTGCTGTTTCTGATGTTAGTTGTCTTTCTAACTTCATTAACATTTTGTGACTGTGTAGTGGGATCTGGTTGTTTTATTGTGAATTTCTGTGTATTTCTTAGTGAATTGGATATGTGTTTACTGTATTTGAGTGTATTTGTTAGCCATTATGATTTCCTTGACCAATTATAGTTTTCTTATGTGTTGATTTGCAGATATTTCTTGCATATACTAGATATTAACCTTATCCTGCCTATTAACTTGGTCAGTGGTAGCTTTAGAAAAGTTTTAGTTTTCTAAAGTCTACTAAGTCCATTAAAATTTTGCCTTATGTTGCACATTAGCAGTCTTAATGTGATCTTTCTTATCCTAGTAATGTCAAGATATTCAGTATTCTTTCATCTTTCTAGTTTTATTGTTTACTTTGAGGGCTTTACTGCTTTCATATTCATCTTGGTAGTGGGCATAAGAAAGTCATGCAACTTTATTTTTTTCCTTTTTGTTTGGTGAGACATTTTCCCCACCTCTTAAAACAGTATTCTTCTTATTGTTTCTCAAACTTTTGTCATACATAAGGTTATCGTATCTGCATATGAGTCTGCTTTTTCAACTTTAACTAGAGCTACACTTATGTAAGCCAAAATGAAATGTGTGTTTTGCTTGTTTTTGAGACATGTGCATAGCTGTGAAACTACCACAGTTGGCCTACAGAGCATTTGCACTGCTGCACATATACTCTTGGCCCTTTTTGTAGTCCATTTCCTCCTTTGGTCCTCAGGTTGACTCAAGCACTGTAGTTTCCAGCAGTTTATGTAAATAGATTGTACAGTATGTGTACTTGGTTCCTTTTACTCAACATGATTTAAAAAATATTTTTCTTTATCTGTGTGAAAATATATAGGACAATATATATAATTCAGCCACTATTAAGTGTATAATTCAGTAGCACCATGTACATTCATATTGTTGTGCAAATATCAGCAGTGTGTATTCCTAAGATGTTGTTGTTGGCCTAAACTGAAACTGGTCCCATTAAGCTCAGCCTACTGAATTTGAGATTTCTCATGAAAGTCTACTTTTTGTTTGTTTGTTTGCTTTTGTCCTTTTATTTTATTCCAATCCTCATCTGATTCAGTGCCTAATTCTTATTTCATTATAGCTCTGTAGCCTGTTTATATAGGATGGAAGAACCCCACTTTGGCTCTTTGTCAGACCCCTAGTTGTGTATGTATGGCTCTTTGTGTAGGTATATTTTGGAATGCCTCTCAGGTCCTCAGCACAGTCTAGGAAGTGTGATAGGTGTTACATCAGGTATAAGTCTCAAGTGGTCAGAGTCAACATCTTTTTCATTTTGATAGTGTAACTTTATTTGTGAGCATAGTCATCATCCCAACTTTTAAAACAACTTTTTTTTCTTTTTAAAATGTATTTAGTACAGGATCTACAGGGTCTCACTGCACAGATCGTACTCGTAGTGATCCTCCTGTTTTTTAGCCCTCCAAGCGCTGGGATTACAGGTGTGTGCCACCACACCCAGTCTCAGCTGAGGACAGGGCTGGCATGGCAGGCCTGGGATTGAACCCCTGGCCCCTGAGTCTGCCTAAGCAGGTGCTTTAATCCTCTGAGCTATCTGGCCAGCCCTCACAACTTCTATACAGAGTTTACAATTTTCTTTACCTGGCAATAGTTTCGGTGTGGGGGATTGACAAGGTCGCGAGGTTTGGAGCATAGGAAGTCCATGCTACGCCACTGAGTTACAACCCCAGCTTGAGATGCATTTAAAAATGAAGGTGATATGTTAATTTAGGAAGAATTTAAAGTGGGCAGAATTGGGGCTTTGGGACAACTCATTTAAAATCTTCACACATCAACCATGAGTGACATTGGTCAGGTTATTTCCCCTTTTGGCCTCAGTCAGTTCCTTCTTCCTCAAAAAGGGTGTTAGGGTTTGCATATAGGTGTCCCCACAAAGCCTCATGCAGTCATGGAGTGGCATTTGGAGTTTGTGATTGATCATTGTGGGTGTGGGTGCTGCACCTGCCCTGGGCAGGTTGTTCTCTGCCATGTGCTGCTCTGCCTTGGAGCCAGCTGAGTATGGACTGAAGCTTCCAATAACTGTGAGCTAAATAAACCTTGCCTTCCTTCATTTTGAGCATCAGATATTTGTCCCAGCAGTGAGAGAGGAGTAACTAAGACAATGGGTAACTTGGGGGTTTAGAAGGGTTAATGTTGAAAATATATGGAAAACAGACTATGAAACAGTGCTGCTCAGTGAAAGTTGGTGTCATGCCTCCCCTAACACTGTCTGTCTGTCTTTCTGTCTTTCTGTTTATCTGAGATAGGGTCTCGCTACACAGTTCAGGCTGGCCTTGAGCTTTCTTTGTAGCCCAGGCTGGTCTCGAACTCGCATCGATCCTCCTGCCTCAGCCTCCCAAGTGCTGGGATTACAGGTGTGCGCCACTACACCCCAACACTGACTTTAAATAGCATAGACTTTGTATTTTTATCTACGACTAAGGACTGATAACTATCAGAAAAGTAAAATAGCAAGTCAGTTAATAGTATAACACTCTTCAGGTCCACATATGCAAATCCATGCTTCTGCCTAGTTTCATTGGGCTTTTTAGAAAATATGAATATTTCCAAAGAATCTCATAGTCTAGTAGGAAGGAATATACAACTAATATACAAGGAACAATTAGGGAACTCTGTGTGACAGATGGTATATAATTAGAGTTAAGTGATATGGTGCTAGGGGAGTTAGAAAAGAATCATGCTGTGTGAGTATTCATTTGACTTGGGTGGAATTACATTAGACAGGAGAGAAAAGGGAGGAGAAACCAAGTATAAACATTTTGTCAGAAGCCCGCAGGCCCAGTATTGTACCTCAGGACAGTGATTTTGTGTGTGAACCTAAGTGTCTTAAAATCACTGCTGTTCTGCGACTTCTAGGACAGTGGTTAGTAGCATGTTTTTTGGAGCCACAGTGTTTGCATTTAGATCTTGGCCTTGCCGTGGAGGAGTTGTGAAGCCTTAGGTTATATGGACCCCATGCCCTAGTTTTCTCATCTCTTCTGTGGTGTAATAACAGTAGTTGCCTTACAGTGTTATGAAAACTGTAAGCTAACATTTGTAAGGCTGAGAACCTGGCATAAGTTCTATCATCAGCTTTTATCACTGTGACAGAATACCTGAGTTACCTTTTTGTTTTTAACACAGGATCTTGCTCTGTAGTTTAGGCTGGACCTCACTAGGTAAATGTAACTATAATGGTTCTAATCTTCCTACTTCAGCTTCTCTAGTGCTGAGGTTACAGGTGTGTGGCACTGTGCCTGGCCAGGTGCATCTTTTAAGGAAGAAGTACTTCTGTTGGCTCAAGATTTCAGAGGTTTAAATCCATGACTCTTGGCCTGTGGTGAGGTCGTACATCATGACAGGCTGTGTAATGGGAGAAACTGCTTGCCTCATGTAGCTGGGGTGCAGAAGAGATGGAAGGGGACAAACTCCCATTCGGTCCTTCAAGAGCACACTCCCAGTAGCCACCTTCCTTTCAGTCGGCCCTGTCTCCTAAAGATGCTGCTACTTTGTGATAGCACCACAAGCTGGTAGCCAAGCCTTTGACATATAGGCTGTAGAGACATTCATGTATCCAATTATAGCACAAAGTAAGCACACTATGGCTGTTATTGAGTACTTAGGTAAATACCACTTTCTTGCTGTGCCTCTCTGGACATGTGTGAGACCCAGTGGGGGGCTATATGGTCCTATAGCACCCTCTCTGCACAGTCCTGGGCATGCAGTAGATACTCAGGCTGCAGACTTGAACAAACAAATACTTGATGACAGTGGAGCCGGGTGCCACCTCTGTCATTCTGACATCCTTGCTTGGTGCTCTGGAGTGCCGCCCATCTGGAATGGAATAGAGTGGGTAGCAAAAGCTGGGTGGTGAGTGTACAGAAAGCAAGTTTTATTTTGCTACTTTTCTAGTTCTTAGTAGACCTTTTGGTAGAACTATAGTAATCATAGGAGTTCACGTCCATGCTAGACACTTTGTACATTCTTAATTCTTATGAAATAGGTGACAGTATCTCTTTTGGAGACAACAGGAGTGAGGCACAGGTAATTTGCCTTGGAAAGTAGAAGAAATGCCTTCAAAGAGTGTAGTGTTTGGGGCCCTTGCCAGTTAGCAAAGATACATAGGTGCTTATTGTAGTCAAGGTTGCAAGGATGCAGACCCTGACTATAATTGCAATTACGTGTTACAGAACACATAATTTATACAATTATTTTATAATAGTTACTAAAAGAGTCATGTACAAAGAAAGTGCAGACAGTAAAGACGAAAGAATCTGGCTGAGGGTCTGGATCCCACGATCATTTCCTGCACCAGTCCAGCTGAAGACCTAGAGCTCATAACAGTGCCCCCATGAGTCAGCTGGAGGCCTAGAGCCCAGGACAGTGCTCATGCAGACCTGATTCATGGATCCATGCTGGGAAGGCTCAAAGGTCAGTGGTGGAAGCTAGAAAGTCTTCGTCAGTGGGATGAAGGATTTGTGCCAGCAGGCCGAGGGATCTGTAACTAGGGCTAGGAAGTGATACTCAGAGTAAGGACCATAGCTCCCTGTAGCCATCCTCAGCATCAGCAGGGTCGTCAGCTCTTCTGTTGATGAGAAAGCCAGCCTGACAAGCTCCTCCACCAGGAAGTGATGCTCAACTGTAGCTGTTCCCAGCAACAACAAAGTCCAGAGCTCTACTGGTGTTGAAGTCAGAGTGGGAAAGCCAGCATGACAAGCTCCTGAAGGAGAACCAACAACTCTTTAACAGCACCTAAACTTCTTCCTCTCCAGTTCTGCCTCGTATGCTGCCAGCAGCAATCCTCAGGTGGGCCCCCTACACCATGCTGATTGAGTTCAGGTGGGTGTTACACGTTGCCCACCAGTTATCAGTCCATCACAGTGTTATTGGTAAGGAGCCACTAGAGTTACGTAAAGAGTTGTGTTACAGACGTTAGTCCCCCTGGGTGTTCCCATGATCTTGAATGTTTATCAGCCTGAGTAAGCCAGTGGGTCTCAAATTTCAGTATGAGTCAGAATCACCTGGAATGCTGGTTTTAACCCCAACCCCCAGAACCTGTGAGGCAAGTAGCTTGGAATAGGTGGCAGCTAGTTTATAGATTAATATACTCCCAGGTGCTGCTGCTGGTCTAGGGATCCGCTTCGAGAAGCAGTATTGCCAGGAATACTCGTGTCTTCTAGTTATAGTCAGATGGGGTGAGTTCAGATTTAGAAACTTGAAGCACTTTCTACCCCATGAAGAGGGGTTGTGTTCATCCAGAGTGCAGAGTGGCTTCTGGGCCAGGATAAACAGGAGCTTGTTGCCCTGCTCACTACTTTGTGATGAGGCGCAGGAACTGTTAAAACTCAGGGTGGAGAGAAAACTGGAAATGTGTGTCTAGACTCTCCAGCAGCATGATGTGCCCTGAGTGCATCCTGTTTTAGGAAGGTAATATGACTTATTTTCATTTTCCCTCCCGTAGACCAAAGAGGGTAGAGGAGGATGTCTGGCCACCATTTTATTCCCATGGGAAAATGGTGGAACTAAGAAATTACCAGTGTTTAGGTAATAGTCTGATAGTGTAGAGACAGAAGGTACTCTAGTATGACTTGGTTATAATGGAAAGTTATATTCGTGGGAAAGAGAAAGGTTGGTATATCTCAAGCAGCTGCAGGTAGCATAACTACCATGTGTACAAAGCTTAGTGCAGTGCCATACTGATACGTGGTGGGGGTGGTTATTATGGCAAGCTTGCTCTTTGCCTTTCAGAATTCATTTTAGCTGAGCAATGTTATATGGAAGATGATGGAATTAAGAAACTTGTAGAATTGAGTAATTTGTAGGATTTGTAGTTTAAATTTAGGCTAACTCAGGAAATGGCATTTGGGCAGAAACTCTAGTGCAGCTTTATCCCTTCAGTAGTTGTCAGGGGTGTGTTGTGACACTAGCAGCCTACAAGAACTTGTTTGCTCTGGGAGAGGGTGTAGCAGGACAGCTTTGAGGAGACTGTGGGAGGGCTGAGAAGACTGCAGCGGCATGGACAAGAGTGGACACTCTCTAGCCCAGCACTCCCTTTTTGTATTTTTAAAAAGCTTATCCAACAGCAGCAGATGTGTTGAGAACCGGCCTGCTGATAGGTGCCCTCTGAGCTTCAGGATCTGGGTCTTTGAGGGTTGAGTGGTGGAGGAAGACCATGTCCACAGGCAATCTCATGACCAAGTAGTAAGCCCTGTATCACAGCTTTGGGCTGCTGTACAGAAGAGCAGGCTGTACTTGCTCCAGGATCCTCATGTCAGCGGAGTGGCCGGGAGTAACGATGACCTGGGACAGTGTGAATGGAACCACAATGGTGGTTTTTCTTTTACTTTAAGGTGAAAAGCTACACAGGCTTTCCATTTTTAATGAGCTAACTCACCACAGAAAGGAGTGTAGACAGGTGGGTAGTCCAGTGGTCAGGCTAGGTCAAAGGGGAGTTGGGCCTGGGACTATGTATTACAACCTTTCAACAAGTATGAGGAATGTTAGGCGACGTACTTTGTCTTTTTAAAAGTGGTTAAGCTGTTTGTATCCATTTCCTAGGACTATAATGCTGGAGAATATTTTGACTCTATAAAGTAAAACAGCTTTTTAAATGAACATACTTTTTTTTGGTGTGGGTGTGGGGACAGGGTCTCACTTTTATAGCCCAGCTTGGCCTCCAACTCACCTTATCTCCTGCCCCAGCCTCTCAAGTGCTGGAGTTGCAGGCATGGGCCACCACACCCATCTAAAGAGTATTTATGAAAAGCAGTTTTCCCTTCAGTTTTGGAGTTAAAATCTGCTTTTCAACACTATTTCCAATTTCAGTTTTTCTCTCCCTGTCTTTATCCGGGTCTGTAATACCTTTATAAGTAATGTGTGCAGGTTGACCTTGTGAGCCAACTGAGTACCCTGGGGACACTTGGGGCTCTGTTTCCCTAACTCAAGAGGAAGAGTTGGGTAGCTGATCCTCATCATCTAGTTCTAGATGCCACAACTCCTCTGATTTGGGGACATACCTGGAAAGGGTGGTTCAGGATTCTTCAACTGTTTATCCCTTTGATAAACCAGAAGCATATTTCAGTAGTGCCTTCTTCAGGCTTGTTAGGTTTCAAAACACATTACTAGTAGATTTGCAATCGATATAATGCATACTGTTTTCCTCATAGTGCTTATACAGAGCACAGGGTGTAGATGTGATAAATTTTTTAATCGATATTGGCAAAGACAAAAAAATTTCTTCTCTTTGAACTAAGAGGAAGTAGTTATATACATAGTCCAGTGTTCCATAATTGCAGTGGGCTACCAGTGAAACTGGCAATGTTGGAAGCTGTTTAAGTCCTCTTACAGCTCAGCATGCTAATCTAGCTTTATGTTTTATGCCTTGTAGTTAAACTTTTCTGCTGGGTGGTTAAGGGCAACTTAAAGAAAGACCTATATAATAAAACATGTAACTTTTGTATTTTCCAAGATCAAATACGCTCAGGATTAACTTTGAAACCATGTGCAATGCTTTGTAGAACTGTCGTCAGTGTCAGCCATCTGGATGAGTCACGGCCATTGCTTGATGAGTTTGCTCTCTGTGAAAGCCTGAGAGAATGTTTTCTCTCTAGGTGACTCTCCCTAGGCACACTATACTTCATTTATCCCTTTCCTCTGTGGTCCCATAATTTCCTTGAACAGAAAATTTGGGAAACCACTGAGTTATAGGATGTTACAGTTTAGGTTTTCTTATGTCCTGAGTCCTCACTGACCCTGAAGGGCTAGGGCGAAAGTATTGGCAATTCTTGTAGCCCTTCTTTTTCTCTAATTTTTGGTCTGTAAATTTACATTCTTAACCCTCCAGAAGAGAAGCTTTGTGATACTATTACTCTATATCATAGATACTTGAGCTTAACATCACTGTCTTTCTGAATATCAAACATGTTAGACTTAACTTGGAATTGATGTTTTCCATGAAATCATTGATATTCTAGTGAATTTCTATAGAATGTGATAAAAGTAGTTACATATTTTTACACAGACATTTAGAAATCCAAGAATGTACAAAATTGTGGCCTGTTAATCCTATGGCATTTTGCCTAGTCTCTTACGCTCATATAATACCCATTTTTGTTTTCTTGTAAAACAAATTTACTTGAGAGAGAGTATAGAAGTATCTGAAATTACATTAAAATCAGCACACATCTAAAAGACCAGAATGACAGGCATTCCAAGCATAGTTTTAGTGTTGCACATTGCTGTCATCAATGTGAAAAAAACTTTTGAAGGTTCTTAGGACCATTATCTAATTCATCTTGTGTACATAAGTGCATAGTTTTGTTCCTGCTATGTTTCCTCTCTTTTCTTTTTCTTTTGCTCAAAATATTTACTTATTTTAAATTTAACAATGGTTGTATTACATATTTTCAGCATCAGATCAGTTCAGATTAATAGATATAGGTATATAAGATTGATCAAACAATTAAACATTAACACTTTCAATAAACATTACTTTTTTTTTTTTAAACAGTTGACACACTGTATATTGTCCTCGCAATAGTTATACAGAGCACAGGTTGTGGGCATGACACACTTTCCAATTGATATTGGTAAGGAAAGAAAAAAAATGTAAGAGTTCTTATATTAGGGAGACTATACGATATTTACACATGTGGGTCTGGTTTATTTCACTAATGAGTATATGTTCAGTATACGTTCATTTATTTATGAAGTCTTCCAGCTTATTCTTTATAGCTGAGTAATAGTCCATTGTATAAAAATACCACATTCTTCTGGGCGTGGTGGCTCACGCCTGTAATCCCAGCACTTGGGAGGCTGAGGCAGGAGGATCGCTGGGAGTTCGAGACCAGCCTGGGCTACAAAAGTGAGCTCAAAGCCAGCCTGAACTGCACAGTGAGACCCTGTCTCAAAAAGACAAACAACAACAACAACAACAACAACAACAACAACAACAACAAAACAAAAAAAAAACCCCACATTTTCTTCAACCATTCTTCAAATGATTGGCATTTTGGTTGTTTCCAAGATTTGGCTATTACAGATTGAGCTGCTATAAACATAGGTGCACAGATAACACTATGGTATGATGTTTTCAGTTTTTCTGGTAAAATTCCCAGAGGGGGGATAGCTGGATTGAATGGGATTTCCAGTTCTAGTTTTTTAAGGATCCTCCACACCGCTTTCCATAATGGTTATACCAGTCTGCACTCCCACCAACAGTGGAGAAGAGTTCCTTTTTCCCCACAGCCTCTCCAACATTTGTTGTTGATGGATTTCTTTATGATAGCCATTCTTTCTGAGGTGAGATGGTATTTAAGTGTTGTTTTAATTTGCATTTCATGGATGGCTAGCGATGTGGAGCATTTCTTCATGTATTTATAGGTTTGTTGAATTTCTTTCTCTGATAAGTGTGTGTTCATGTGAGCTGCCCTTTTTTGAATTGGTTCTTTGAATTTTGGTACCCTAATGGTTTTTAGTTCTTTATAAATTCTAGATAGAAGAGCTTTGTCTGAATATTTATTAATTAAAATTTTTTCATAATTTGTGGTTTGTCTTTTCACCCTGTTGGTAATTTCTTTTGACATGGCATAACTTCTTAGGCAGAGGAGGTCCTATTTGTTGATTTTTTTTCAAGTGTTAAATGTGCATTTTGAATGCCTATGCTGATGTCTTCAAGATTTGCTCCCACTTTCTTTTCTAGGGGATTTAATGCTTCTCTTTTACTATTTAGTTCTTCAACCCATTTTGACTTTAGTTTAGTGCATGTGATAGACTTGGGTCAAGTTTTAGTTTTCAGCATATAGAAAGCCAGTTTTTCCAACACCATTTGTTAAAGAGGCTGTCTTTCCTCGAGTAAGCATGCCCCTTTGTTGAAGATAAGTTGGCTGTCTGTGTTTGTATTTGCTTCTGCATCTTCTAGTCTATTCCATTGATCCTCAGGTCTATTTTTTTTTTTTTTTTTGCCAATACCATGCTGATTTTATTACTGTAGCTCTGTAGTATAACTTCAGGTCAGGAATTGTAGTGCCTCCTGCCTTACCTTCGTTGCCCAGAATGGTCTTTGCAATTCTGGGCCTTTTTTGGTTCCAAGTAAATTTTAGGAGTGATTTCTCCGGGTCTGTGAAGTATGTTGATGGTATTTTGATAGAATTGCATTCAATCTGGATAACAATTTAGGGAGTATGGCCATCTTCACAATGTTGGTTCTTCCTCTCCAGGAGCAGGAAATACCTTTCCATTTTCTGAAATCTTCTAGGATCTCTATTTTCAGGGTACTGTAGTTTACATTGAAAAGATATTTTACTTCCTTAGTTAGGCTAATTCCTAAGTATTTCGTTTTCTTCAGTGCCATCATAAAAGGTACTGTTGCTCTAATTTCTCTCTCAGTGTTTGTTATCTGTGTAGAGGAATGCTGTTGACTTTTTGTGTGTTGACTTTGTAGCCTGCTATGCTACTGAATTTGTATTAATTCTAGTAGCTTTTTGGTGGAGTTTCTTGGGTTTTCCAAGTAGATTATCATGTCATCTGCAAATAATGATAGTTTTACTTCTTTACTTATTCTTTTTTTTTTTTTTTTTTTTTTTTTTTTTTTTTTTTTTTTTTTTTTTTTTTTTTTTTTTTTTTTTTTTTTTTTTTTTTTTTTTTAGAATTTATTTTATTTTATTTCTTGTTTCAGAACTTTTGTTTGTTTATTTATTTTTATGGCCGGCTCAGCCTGCCTTGAGGGCAGGGCTGGCGCAGCATGTGGTGCTGAGGATTGAACTGCGGTCCCTGCAGCCGCCCTAGCTTTCCTAAGCAGGTGCTTTAGACCACTGAGCCATCCTGCTGGGCCCCTCTTTACCTATTCTTATTCCTTTTATTTCTCCTTCTTGGCTAATGGCTGTAGCTAATGATTCCAGAAATATATTGAATAGGAGTGTCAATAATAGTCATCCTTGTCTTGTACCAGATTTGAGAGTAAAAGACTTCAGCTTTTCCCCATTTAGAATTATGCTAGCTGTTGGATTGTTGTAGATAGTCCGTAGGACTTTGCACATAAATGAGTGTTGACTTTGTCAAAAGCCTTTTCAGCATCAGTTGACACAAGCATGTGAGTTTTGGTTTTGGCTTTATTGATATATTATATTGCATATGTTGAACCCTCTTTGCATCCCCGGGATGCTCATGGTCCATAATCTTCTTGATGATTTACTGTGTTCTATTGGTGAGGATTTTATTGAGGATTTTTCCATCTGTGTTCATGAGAGAAATTGGCCTGTAGTTCTCTTTTTTAGTTGCATCTCTCTTTGGTTTTGCTATCAGTGTAATACTTGCCTCTAGGAATGATTTTGGAAGGATTGCTTCCTTTTCAATTTCGTTGAAGAGTTTGAGGAGTATTGGGATTATGTCTTCTATAAATTTCTTGTAGAATTCAGTGGTGAATCCGTCAGGTCCTGGACTTTTCTTTGTCAGTAGGCTTTTTATTACAATTTGTATTTCATTGACTGTTACTGGGTTATTGAGAATTCCTATATCTTCTTGACTCAGTTTTGATAATTTGTATTTTTCTAGGAATTTGTCTATTTCATTTGTGTCTTCAATGCTGTAAGAGTAAAGATTTTCAAAGTATCTATGAATGATCCTCTGAATCTCTGCTGGGTCTGTAGTAATTTCACCCTTTTCATTCCTTATTGCTTGAATTTGAGTCCCTTCTTTCCTCTTTTTGATAAGGTTAGCTAGGGGTTTATCAATTTTATTTAATCTTTGAATGAACCAGCTTTTTGATTCAGTAATTCTTTGCATTGTTTTCTTTGTCTCAATTGAATTAATTTCTGCTCTCATCTTTAAAATTTCCTCCTGTCTTTGAGCTTTGGATTTTGTTTGCTCTTCCGGTTTTAGTCGGTTTAGGTGCTGCATTAAATTATTTATTTGTTGCTGTTCTGTTTTCTTAATGTGTGAGTGAGTTCAGAGCTATAAGTTTCCCTCTAAGAGCTGCTTTCATTGCATCCCATAGATCTGGTAGGCTGTGTTTGAATTTTCATTAAATTGTAGACATTGTTTAATGGGTTGTTTAATCTCATCTGTAACCCACTGGTTGCTAAGAAGAGTATTGTTTAATTTCCATGTATTTCTGGAGTTCTAGTGGGTTGTTTTTTGTCATTTATTTCCAACTTCATTGCACTGTGGTCAGATAATATGCATGGGACAATTTCTGTTTTTTTGAATATACTTATACTTAAGCATAACCTGTGCACTAATATGTGGTCTATTTTAGAAAGTATCCCATGTGCAGCTGAAAGAAAATGTGTATTCTGAGGTGTTTGGGTGGAACACTTTGTGTATGTCCATTAAGTCCAGTTCTTCCAAGTTCTGGTTCAGTTCTGCTACTTCTTTGCTAATTTTTTGTCTGCTTGACCTATCTTTTCAGATAAAGGAGTGTTAAGGTCTCCTATTAAAATTGTGGTTTTGATATTAGATTTTTCATGTCCATTAAGATTTGTCTTATAAAACTTGCTGCTCCCGTGTTGGGTGCATACATGTTTATGAGTGTTGCCTCTTTGTCTTGAATTTTTCCCCTGACCAATATGTAGTGGTCTTCTTTATTTCATTTGATCAATCTTGGTTTGAAGTTTAGACTGTCTGCAAACAGGATTGCTACCCCTGCTTTTTTTTTTTTTGAGGTGCTGGAGCATATAGTATTTTTTGTATCCTTTCACTTTTAGCTTATGAGTTTCTTTATGAGTTAAGTGTGTTTCTTGTATACAGCATATTGTTGGATTTTGCTTCCTTATCCACTCTGCCAGTCTGTTTCTTTTAATTGGAGAATTGAGTCCATTTACATTGATGAGTAATATAAATTATAATTATAATAGTTATAGTTGAAATGTATTGAAATATTTGACATGACTTTTACTTACTACTGTTTACCATATTTTCTCCCGTGTTTTAATTTGTTGCCCTATTTGGTGGGATCTTTCTGTTCTCATTTGTTGAATTCGGATCGTTTTGGTCCCTCTAAAATATTTTTTAGTATACTGTGTAGGGTTGGCTTTTTTTTTTTTTCCCCAAGGGAATTCATATTTATTTGCAAACTTCTTACATGCAGTATTATAATATATAACAGAACATAAAATGACAGTACTGTGCTCTATGGTACTATCAAGCAAAATTTATAGTAATGTATAAACAAGGTGTACTGTTCCAAAAAAGTCACATCTGTGAACAAGAATACAGAAATGTACAAAAATGGTTATAAATATGAGCAGCAAGTCATAACTTTTAACAGTGTCCTTCAATTTTAAGTCTGAAAGTCATTAAACTGTTATAGTTTATGTCTAGTTGTCCCCCCAAAGCCTCATGCAGTCATTGGGCAGGAACTTCTATTGAGACTTGACTCATGAGTCACTGGTATTATGTGTTTTAGTACTTCTGGGATTACGGGTGTAGCCTAAGGCAGATAGCCTGAGGCAGAAAGCCTGAATGTAATATA
>PVJA010002988.1:0-99909 GCA_004027025.1 Myocastor coypus | reverse complement strand
GGCGCAGGGGCTTACCCGCGGCGGGTGCGCAGGCTCAGCTCCCAGCGGTGGGGTTTTCCAGCATAGCATTTAAACATAGGTCCTGTGAGAGCATATCTACCTCCTCCCATACCACTTGGAAATGAATTCTTGCTCATAAGTGAAGGTTAAAGAATATTGTCAGGAAAAACTACTTTTTTCCAACCTTTTAAAAATTTGAACTATTGTTCATGTACCATGAAGCATGCCTTTATATGTAAGGAAAAGAGTGTTTCTGGGGTTTCAACCCAAGGCCTTCCTACTGAGCTATAGCCTTGGCTTAAAAAAAAAAAAAAAAAGAGAGAGAAGAAAAACTTGAGATAGGTTCTCACTAAGTTTACTAGACTGAGCTTGGACTTGGACTTGGGATCCTCCTGCCTCAGCTTGTCAGAGTTCTGGAATTGTAGGTACATGCCATCATACCCAGAAAAGCTCTCTTTTTGAAGAGTACAATCCAGTATGTTCGCCAAACTGTGCAACCATCACTACTGTAAATTCAAGAATGTTTTCATTATTCTTAAGTCCCGTATCCATTAGCAGTTGTTCCCTTCTACCAGCCATGTCAATCATTAAATTGTTTTCTGTTTCCTGGACATTTCATGTGCTTTGTATGGAATGATATGTTCTTTTGTGTCCAGTTTCATTCACTTAGCATAGTGTTTTCATAGTTTGTCCATGTTGTAGCATGAGTAAGACATTTCTTCCTTTAGATTGTTGACTCATGTTCCATTATATGGATATTGACCACATTGTGTCCACACATCAGATCATGGCCATTTGAATATTTCTAGTATGTTGCTTTTTATGAATAACACTGCCCTAAAAGTTGTGCAAGGTTTTGTGTGGACATACTTCATTTCCTGTGTGCATGCCTTAGGAAAGCAAAATTTGGGATGAATTTAAACAATATAAAATACAAGAGATTTCATTTTTATTATTCTTCTTGTGATTGTTTCCAGTTCCCATTAGTGTCTGATTTGTTTCATGATGACAAAGATGCCATTCCTGCTACCGTCCCAGCTGGGAAGGGGTCCTCTTCGAAGATCAACATTCGCTCTGCCAAGCCCCCCATGAAGACCTCCAACAAAGACCACAAGAAAACTGTGGGCCACCAGGTGAGCCCTGGCTCGAGGTCAGAAGCCTGGGCCATGGCATGTGTGGCAGGGTTGACCTCTCTGCAGATGTGGCTGCAAGGGCCGGAAGGCCATGGTGGCTTGGTGTCAACAGTCTTGGCCACCTCAACCAAGCTTTTTATCCTTTGAAGATACTGCAAAGGCTCCACTAGAGAGGACTAACAGAAGAAAAGGGAAGGGACATGGGGATGGCCCCACTCAACACATGCATCGCTGAGGCACAGCCACAGGGATTAGCTTGTAGGGAGGCAGAGGTCACCTCTGGGGGGTAGAGAAGAGAGCTGAATAAGCCCAGCCATCAGGAGACTGCCAAATTCTCCTTTCTTCTCAGGCTTCTGTTGGCATTCTACCCAGTGCATCTCCAGAGAAGAACCTTTGGCTACCACCACTCATTTCTTTGGATTTGCCAATTCTGGACACATGATTTACGTAGTTATTCCTATGACACTCCACCCCTGATGTCAAGGCTTCAAGGCCCCAGTGTGTAGCTGTCAACTGCCTCTTATCTCTTACCATTTGGAGCCCAGGCTGGCCTCAAACTCACAGTGGTCCTTTGCCTCAGCCTCCTGAGAACTGGGATTATAGGCATGTGCCACCATGCCTGGCCTCATTGACCTTTTCAACTCACTTGAGCCCTATGGGAAGTAAGCACATTGAGGGCTAGTCACTGCTCATTTCGTCCTTCCTATGGGAAGGACTTGATTTTTGGTCCCAGTAGCAATGTCAGCTGGAATCTGACCACAGGTCTCTGCGTTTCTTCCCCTGTTGGACTAACAGTAATGGTAGTGACAACTACTGCTGTCACCACCAGTATGTCAGTTTTTCTTTATCTGACATTCAATAAAACATTAAAAATAACCAAATGCTGTCTTTTGCCTCCACAGTTCCGCAACTCACTGAATCGCCTGATGGAGACCCTAAATGCCACGACGCCGCACTACGTCCGCTGCATCAAGCCCAATGATGACAAGCTGCCCTTTTAGTAAGTACTTGCTAGGCCTGGGCAAGCCTGAGACCCATGTCCCTCTTCAGAGCTCAGGAGCAATGGGATGGGCCCATGTTTTGGGGGGTACTGTAGCTTCAGCATGGGGACTGATTAGATGGGCTTACGTGTGAGCACACCAGTGGATGTCACTGGACTGCACCTGCTGCTCTCCTGGATTCAAGAGTGGGAGAGGATAGTTTTCTTCAGTTACCTGGGGCTTGCAGTGGTATTGAATATACACCGATCCCTGAATCAAGTAGGAGGTTATGTAGAAGTGTGTCACTAAATGCGGAAGGTTGTATCTGTCCCACAAAATGTTAACTTCAGACACATGAGGATGGCAGGAGTAGCCAGAAAGGGCATTTCTGGCCCTGAGGGAGCCACCCTCATATGACAATGGAATGTTGGAACACAGATGCAGTCCTGCCTCTTGCATGGCCTCTGCCACTGCACTTCCAGGTTATCCACACTTCTCATGCATCACCTCGACCTCGAAATTGTTCTTTGCACTTCTGTCCACACCATTTGGCTGACTTCATGCAAATGTATGTTAGGAATAATTACCTTTGTCCACCTTTGGTTTCTGCCAAATTACAGACCAGAATCTGCCTGCTGCTACAGCCTCCAGGGCCACCTTACATTCAGTGTGACTGAGATCACATTCTTGATCTTCTCCTTCCAAAATGGCTGCCCTTGCTTTTGTATTGCTTTAGTGAATGATGCAATCACTCCTGCTGCCCGATTCACCCACCACACCTGATGCTCCAAATTAGAAACCTGAGTCACTCGAGGCCAGCTCTGTCCAGTGGGATCTTCTGTGATGATGAGTACGAAACTATTCCATACTCTGCATCACCCAGTGCAGTGGCAGCCAGTCGTGTGGCACTCCAGGCCTGAAATATGGCTAGTGTAGTTGAGGAATTGTTTCATTTCAACGTCTCCTTCCCTCAGGTGGTGAGTGGCTGCCATGTTGGATGGCAGGCCCCTTGCTTCTGCTGCCTTTACCCCATTGTCTGGTCATTGTTAAAGTCCCATGGAATCTCCAGGAAAATTTAACTTATCATCTTTTTTCCCCCTCATTCCAGATCCTTTTCATTTCTTTTTTCTTGAAAATCTTTATGAACATGTACAATTACACACGTTAATGGGATTCAGTGTGGTGTTTCAGCCCCTATGTGCAGCAACCACTGATCAAACCTAGCTGTCCTCGATTCGCCCCTCTCTTCCCCTGTTCATGCTCCCACAGAATCAAGGAGTCAGCACAATTGTGTGCCTGTAACAGCCTGACCTCCTTGGTTCCTACCTGCAGTGCACCCCAGGCCATTAAGGCAGCCTGTCATGCACCTGAGCAGCTCCTCTTCCCCAACTGTGGGCCATCTCTAGCCAGGGAACATGTGTTTTTCATTTTTCTTCAACACCTTATTCCCATCTTTAGGCTAAGAACAAAAGGGGAACTGGAAATTTATGTCTATAAAATCAATCATTTTGGCAGCTCTGACTCACAGACTGAACATTTGAATTGCCTTTTGTAGTCACTGTCTTTAATAAAGCCCCTCCCCTCCCCCTTGGGCCTTATGGTGGAGGAGGGCTGGGGAACCACTAGAGTGAGTCAGTCTTCTCTGAAGTGTGCTAACTGCTCACTTTCTCGCTTCCTCATTCTGAGATGCACCTAGGAGCCCCACCCCCACCAACTGACTGGCTGCTGGAAAAGAAGCTAAGGGAAGAGCTGTGCATGTGTGGGAAAGATGCATAGTGTGTGTGAAGGGCAAAGCAATGTGAATGGCCTGTGTCAGGAAAGATGGTACTCGGTGCCTGCCCAGCCCCAGCTGACTGTGACCCTGGGCTGTTTGTTGGCCAAAGCCTGCCATATATATATATATACATACACACACACACACACACACACACACACATATATATATATATATATATATATATATATATATATATATATATTTTTTTTTTTTTTGTCCCTTTTGTGGATTTTTTTCAGGGGGTTGGTAATGAGGATTGAATGCAGAACCTTGTGCTTGCCAGGCAGGTGCACTTATGCCACCAAGCTATATCTCTGGCCCCAAAGCCTGCTATCTTCCATGTTCCACATACTCTGAATTTCCCTCTCAAGACATAGACTAGAAAGACTTTATGATCTTAATATTATTTTTAAGACCCTCCTTTGCATCTAGAACCAAAAATTTTCAACAAATACAGGGAATGGGAAGAATAAAAAATAATAATGAACCAAATCAGAAAACCTGGTATCTTGCTCAGGCTCACTACTGAGTATGCATTACCTTGGTCTTATTGCTTTGTCTGTTAGTTGTGAGTTTATAACCTGAGGAAAAAACCCAAGGAAATAATCAGTGAGAATTACCTGTAAGAAGTGTAAGCATTCATATGATGAGAGTTATTGACATTATTCTAGAAGGAAATAATGTATTGTTCTTCCCATTTCTTATAAATTCCTCAGTGTTAGTACTGTTGACATTTTGGATCGTAATTATTGTCATAAGGGACTGTCTCATGCATTGTAGGATATGTAAGAAGTATCACTGGCCTCTAAGCCCCAGCTGCCAGTACCATTCTCACCATTGTGACAATTTAAAATGTCTTTAGTCATTGACTATGCTCCCTAGAAAAAAAATTACCCCATTGAGGACCACTGTCCCGTACTGAATGCTTTGATTAGCATCCCTTATTTTTCTCTGCTGCTTTTATTTAAGAAACTTCTCACAGGGGGCTGGGGCGATAGCTCAGTAGAATAGGAGCTTGCCTGGCAAATGCAAGGACCTAAATTCAATCCCCGGTCCCGCAAAAAAAAAAAAAAAAAAAAGGAAGGAAAAGAAACTTCCCTCATATCACATTAAGGAAATGGACTACGACAGATAAAATGATATAAGGAGGGGACCATCACGAATAACTGACAGTGCCCCAAGAAAAAAGCATCAGCAGCCCTGTGAAAGTGCTACTGGAATAGAGACAAAAGCCAAACACAATAAAGGGTCTTTCCTCACCTAGGGAAGAGGTGGCCTGGGGTGAAAGCCATAATGTAGACTCACTTAGAAGAAGATCTGGCCAGGTTTCTCCAAGGTCAGCCCACTGGTCCCAGGATCTGAGATCCTGAGCTGTACTTCTAAGATTCTGCAGGCCTGAAGAACAGGACAGACAGACAGACAGACAGACAGACTGACTGACTGACTGACTGACTGACTGACTCACTGACTGACTGACTGACTGATGTCTGATGTCTGATGTCTGACTGCAGAGGCAAAGCTGCCACCATGATGTTTTCATTCCACATCCAAACTCCAGGCACTGTCCTGCCCCTCCTATTGGGAGCAGAAAGTGGAAACCTGCAGTTTTGACTTCACATATTTTTTGTGACCTGAATTAGATGTTAATTGTCCTCACCATAGTCCTCCAGAATTTAATAGCAGAAGGCCTGATTTTCCATTCTTCAACCCTGGTGACTATAGGTGGGCAGTAGGGGAATGTGCTTGGCAGGGAGTTTCCTGTACTACTGAAGGTATAAGACTAGAATAAAGAAGTCTGGCTAGCTTCACAGCTCCCCAAGGGTATGTGAACAGGAAAAAGTGGCAAGGCCTTTTATTTATTTTCCAGGTATCATGTCTGTTTGCTTTTCTCTGAGAAGTCATTTTTTTGGATGCCTTGATCATTACAGCATAACTTGTACATTATAAACAAGCCGATGTCCTCAGTACCCATTGAGGCAATGTGGAGAATGTATTGTGGAGAGAGCTTGTCTTCTGCAGAGGGACTCAAGCTGATATCGGCAGAGCCACGACTAACCCTTGCTCACTTCATCAGCCCAGAGCACAGAGGCTGGTGCTGCCACCTTGAGAGGGAAGAGCAGCTATGAGGAACAGAGTGATTTGGCTGAGCTTCTGAAGCAGTGATGAGCTTACTTCATTGGTGGGCTCTAGGCATGGTGTGTGCAGCTCTGGAAGACTGGTATCACTCTCACACACACATACACGCACACTATTCCCAACGTACTTTTGCCATGTTGTATGGGGGTAGAGCCATCCAGCAAACTGTTGTCTGGCCATCACTTGACAGCTGGGACATACAGTGTCAATAAAGTGTGACATAGGGGGATCCAAGAGAAAGAAGAGGAATAATTCTTTTAAGGGAAGGAAGTTTTTATTAAGGAACATCTGTTTATTGTCCACTAAAGGGATGGAAGGCACTAAAGGGCGTAGGGGCCTTTCTGTGGCACCAGGAGTGTCACAGATGCTGCCACCCCTGCCATGTGTAGTGGGCTGACTCCCGTACATGTGTTAGGCAGAGAGAGGCAACAGCAGTCAGATGATTGCTGTGGTGAGGTGTGGAGTCCCAGGTAGGGAACCCCACAGTCCATAGAGCATCTTTCCAAAGCTGAGATACATCCCCTCTGCATTCACCTTGGGGTACAACTGCCTGCCTTGAACATGAAAGGAGCAGAGAGTAAATAGTAAAGTCTGTACCCCAAGTGCTCTGCATGGTCACCAGGAGTCTTTATATACAAAGAAGTATCTTAGGCAACTGATCAAGGCCCTCCTCTGCTCCCAGAATTTGTGCTATGTCCTGTGGAGGACTATAAAACTGTGCAGAGATATGTATCGTGTGATCCTACAAGACCTTGGCCTGGGAGAAGCTTTGATTCTGGTGAAAAAGATCATCATTCTAAGCAACACTTTTGTTGGGGCACTGTAAAATTCAGCACCCAGCTGCACTTTACACTCTGTGTTGTGGGTGACCTGAGGCTGGTGTTATTGAGGACTAATCAGAAAGATGATGTATGGGGGAACTGGATGTTATGGGACACAGGACTTGGGCAGGCTGAGGGAAGGAGCATGGACTGAAAGTAAATGCAGGCCTAGAGGAGACTGTAGTCTTTCCTGGGACCTGAAATCCACAGCCCAAACAGGATGCAGTATGCTGAAGGGGAGGCAGGAGCGTTTACTCTCATTGCCTGGGAAGTACCAGTGAGCCAGGCAGGCCTGAAGCATCCTCTGCTGAGTGCATGTACACTGTGCAGTTAATGGACTTCAGTATCCTGGACCCATGTGACACCCAGCATTAGAGTGTAGCACAGCCTATGCATTGGGATGATCACAGAGAGATGAGAGGACAGACAAGGAAACCCTTGAACACAGGCAAGTTAGCAGGTAGCTGATCCCTGGGTCACACCCATCTTCAGGGCTCTAGTAGTGTCTGGGCAGGCCTGGCTACTGGGAAGAGAACACCTGAGTGGTTGTGAAGAGCAATGACATGGCAAGAGGCTGCCTGCTGGGCAGTTGGTTGCAGGGCCTAGAGCTTTTTGCCCCTACTTTTTATCTTGCAGGGCAAGATGGCTCCCCAGGACCTGGTCCTGGATCTGGCCACAGCCACCATGATGTGTGACTGTGAACCTGGGGCTGTTGTTCCTGCCTTTCCACTTAAAGGAGGAAGAATAAAAGAAACATATCCTTCAGCTGCATCGAGCTGCAAACAATCAGAAGGAAGGGGAGCTTTATTCCTCTCTCCTAGTAGAGTGGAAAGATGGATTTAGCAAATTAGAAATAGCAATTAATTCTAGGTCACCTTCATTCTTTCTCATTCGAGACTCCCTGATCACTCAGCCAACCTGGTGTCCTCAAGCACTTTCACCATGCGTCCTACAGTCTGCCTGGCGATGTACATTGTTGTACGCTCTCCTCTCCAGGCACTGCTGCCCTTAGGAAACCCACATAAGGTCTGAGTTATTATACAGCATCACATTGCATATCTATGTGTGAGTGAATATTGGTTTTGGGCACTAAGCGTGATGACATAAGGCATGGGAATGCTTTAAAACGGGCCTATGTCTCCAAAGATAGGAAAACAAACTCTTCACCTTTATGATTTTTTTTGAGTCAGGGTCTCATTATGTGGCCCTAGACTGACCTGAAACTCAGCAGTGCCCCTACCTTAGCCTCCTGAATCTGGAATTACAGGCATGCACCACCATGCCCATCAACTGTATGCTTCTCAATGAGTGTCTGTCCTGATCCTAACCACATATGCCCCAGTCTTGTGCCATGAGTGTTCTATTTGCTCCCATGGGCCATTACATTTAATTCTCATATGAACCTTAGAAAATGGGTTCTTGAAATATCCTATCACATTCTGAGCCCCAGAGAAGTTAATCTTGCCTCATATTGCATGTACTGTTGCTAGTGGACATGCCATGAGTCAAACTCAGGTCTGCCTGGACTAAATTTATCATTTTTAAAAAATGTATTTGCTATAGGGTCTCACTATGCAGCTTGGACTCAAGCTAAATAATGCTTGTGGTGGTAAGTGTCCTATAGCAATTTAGCATGAACTCTGAACATGGGATTGGGACATATATCCATGTAGATGATGACGGGACAGCCTCTGGAGAGGAGGCAGGAATGAGTTGTGGAGAGTGGGCAGTATTCAGTTAGGCAAAGAAGGGTCACCCAGGCATACTTTAAGAATGTACACAGGTACCTCATGCATAGAACTGAAGATGCTAAAACAGTTCATTCATCAGCCAATCAGCCTGTGCTTTACCCCAACTTTGTACATAGCCACACATACATGCTGTGGGGAAAAGTGTGCCTTCCTCCTGTCCTGCTGTGTTCGTTTTGTGTTGGTGTGGTGCTCATCACTTGTCTTACTGTTTGGCAGCTTTGACCCAAAGAGAGCTGTGCAGCAACTCAGAGCCTGTGGGGTGTTGGAGACGATTCGCATCAGCGCAGCGGGCTACCCATCCAGGTACGTGCTGCCAGCCACACCCTTCCAGGCTGCTAGGGAGCAGCCCAAGTGTGGGACTCCAGGCAGTCCTCATGCTGTTAACCCGAAACAGATCCTCAGAAGCATTCCCACACCCAAGGGGCCCAGGCCAGATGCTGATGGGTGCATTTTCAGAACTTCAGTTTGAGCTGAAAAATACAGGAATCAACAATAACATCCTTTGGGGCAGCTTTTCAAATTTGACACTGTCACTGGTCTAGGCAAATGAGCTATGGAGCAAAAGGTATTCCCTCTACCCTCAACTGGGAGGGGTAAGATACAATAACATAATGTTTACTATCCTAAACATTTTTAAACATTTAGTAGATAATATTTACACTGTTGCACAATTATCACTACCATGCATTTCCAGAACTCTTTGCATCTTGCAAAACATGTCATAAAAACTCCCTTTTAGTCCCTGTTTGTTACTATAATAAAGTACCTCAAGCAAGGTAGCTATTAAAAAAAAATTATTTCATGGTTGGAGTGGCTGAAAGTCCAAAACTATATGTGTCTTAGTTACTCTAGTTACTGGGACCAATACCCAACACACAAGCTTAGAGAAGGGAAGGTTTATTTAGCTCAGTTACTGGAGGTTTCATAGTTTAAAGCAGCCTAAATTACATAGCAGGACCTCAAGACACTGTGCCTTCCTGTCCAGGATAATCCACTCCCTATCTCCAAGAGAGGCCACCAAGCCTGAGGGCACACGTAAGGGGGGAAGGGACACACCCTATCAGTCTAGGTTTGTGCTTCTCTGGGTCCACCCCTAAAGCCCCACCGTGGTCCTCTGGCCCCACCCCTCAAGCCTTGCTTGACCACCTCATGATTTACATGAGGCTTTGGGGGGACAGCTGCATACAAACCATAACAATGTGGAAGGGATAAGTCATATCATCAGACAGAAAGCCACAGAGGACCTGGAGTCCCACACTACCTTCTGAGATTGATGTCCCAATTGAACTAAGGACCTCCTAACACCATTCAGTACACTGAGGGCCAAAATTCAACACATCTTTGAGGTATAAATTGCACCAACCATGGCTCCTCCCATTGCCTTTTACAGCTTTCAGCAGCCACCTTCCTACTTCGTCTCTGTTTTTGACAACTTATCTCAGATAAATTGAATCACGTAATACTTTTGTTCTGTGATTGGCTTGTTTCACTTAATATAGTACATTCAAGGTTCATTTGCATTCATAACATGTGGTGGAATTCTTTTTCCAAGCTGAATAATATTCCCTTGCATGTCTGTATCACTTTTTTTTTTTTTTTTTTTTTTTTTTTTTTTCTTTTTTTTTTTTTTTTTTTTTTTTTTTTTTTTTTTTTTTTTTTTTTCTGTATCACCTTTTGCTTACTCATTCATCACTGGTTGGGTTCTGTTTACCTTTTAACTAGAATCCCTATGGGGGAAAATGTAATGTTATGATTTGGTTGCATTGTGGATAAGCCAATGAAGCACTCCAAGTCTGAGGAAGCTGTGCCAAGACCATGGATTTCCTGTGGATTTTTTGCCTGAAATAGGGGTGGGAAGCAAATGATAATCCCACTAGCTCACACCAAACTACACACCAATGCCACGTACACCTGCTGTTAGCTGGGACTAGATTGAGCAGGGCCGAGAGCTATGATCCTGCCCTCAAGGAGCATATGTCCTCGGAAGTCCCTTATGTGTCAGGGGAGGAGCCTGAAGTGGGGATAAGGGCAGGTGCCAGGCCTCTACTCCACCTCTCACATTCCCCTTCAGTGAAAGGACCATTTCCTATGCAGTAGTTAATTATCCTTGAACCACTTAATCACCAACAATTCCCAAATGTTAGGGCTGGGGGAAGTTGTTGATGGAATTAGGAATTTGCATTTAACTTGATGAGCCTGAGAACTACCACTAATCTGCAACATCCTTGCAGCTTGTCAGAACCCAGCATGATCACTGAAGCCAGGCCTAGGGCTATTAATCCTTTAATTTTAACCATATCATTCCTTCTTTAGGAAAAGTCTCAGTTTTTTTTTTTAATCTTGGTGTTTTAAACACTAATATCCAGCCACCACCACTGCAAACATGGGCTAGTTTCTGCTTCTTAGGTAAGGCCTAGCATTCTTTTTCTCAGACTGCCCAGCGTACAGAGCATCTCTATGTTTGATTGAGGGGAGGGGACCTAGGCCCAGACTGAGTGGCTGAGGTGTGAATCCAAACCACTCACTCTTGGTGCTTCATTGTCCTGTCTCTGGGACTCCCAAGAGAGGCATCACTAAAGGCTTCTTTAGTTCCACCATTGTTAGTCTGCTGTTTCTCAGAGTTGAGTGTTGAAACTCATTAGTGGGTCATGAAATCAATGAAATGGGTTGTGAACAAAGGTGTTGTTTTTTATTGAAATAATTTAGGTTGGAAATTGTAAGAGGGTAGTTTATGGCAGAAAGAATATTATGGCACAAATATTTCTCAGTGTTAGGTTAGGTAAGGTGGGTTGTTATCTTAGATGTGGTCCCATAATGAGACCTAGAGAATATGTGAGCTGCTGGTGGGTGAGTCAGGTCTAGAGCCTGCACTCCTCTGCCCTTGCTACATCATCCTTGCCGAATATCTCATGTTCATGTCCACGAAGTACTGTACTCCAAGCAAGGATAATCAGAGTAAAGAGGAGTTTGGTAGGGGTCCTGAAAGACTGCCTGCTCTCCTATGCCAGGTCTAGACCTGAGACCTGAGACCTGATATAGCATTGACTGTTCCTCATTTTCTCTAACTTTATGGAGCCTAAACTCTGCATGCTCAGCAAGAGCTGAAATAGCCAGAGCATGTTGGACCCTGGCCTTCAGAGTTAGGCCTGAGATCAGATGTTGGCTGCCACGCTTTGTAAGTGGGTGACATTGGGCAAGTTAGTAAACCTCTTTAAGGCTGAGTTTCCTTATCTTTCAAATAATCATTCTTCGTAAGTGTTGTAAGGAATGGAATAAAATCCTCAGTACAGTACTAAGCACTTACACATTTAATAAAATACTTATGACCATCCAGATACAAGCAAGAGATTGTCTCCATGTGGGGTAAGTATCTGGGAGGAATATGTCTATTTCTAGCTTTGTTTTAGTGAAATCAGCGTGTGTGGCTACCTTGAAAGAGGACCCTAAAAGCTTTAAGCACCTGAAAGGGTCAGCCTAAAAGTTGTATAGAAGGGCTAAGTATAATTTAGTGACAGGGCACACCATGGTATGCTCACACACATGCCGTGCTGAACTCTTTAGGACCACTGTGAAAAAGTAGGTTTAGAATGCCAGTCTCCACAGCAATGCCTGTGCTATACACTGCAGAGACCTGGAGGAAGCAGAGAAACTCAGAGTGCTTATCTGCATGTATAACTCACCACATTGTGTGTAATGGTGACTTTGTAAAGTAGAAGATATATAAATTGGGTCCATATTGAACCATGCTGAAGGCACAAGGGAAACGTGTGACAGTGAGGTCAGCACTGCCAGGTGAAACCTTGGGGTCCACCTCAGTATGAAAGGAGCCACTGTTTCACCAAGAACTTTCTAACAGATGGTAGGACAAGTGACTAGGAGGATGTGTTCTGCCAAGAGTGTCTCCTTGTGCATCAAGAAGAGGCTTATAAGTCCATGGATCTGACCTAGCTAACCATGAATCCTCCACAGCAGGTGTCTGTACACATCTGCTATCTCTAATTCACCAGCTGAGCTTCCTCAAAGCCTCACTGTGTGAAGCCAGAGCTACAGTGTATGGCACCCATGTTCCTACTAAGCCTGCTGCATTATAGAAAACAATCTGTTTTAGAGATAGGAGGAGGAGATTTACTTCTGGGATCACACATGAACTTCCTGTGAAAGGCAAACAGTATTTTGCCTTCCTGGGGTCCTTGTCTCCCCGCTGCTTAACCTCTCTCCTCCTGTATGGAGCACTGAGCTCTAGCTGTCCTATGCCCACAAGAAACACAGCTAGAAGTGACAGAATCCTGAAATTGTTAAAGAAAAACTCAACAGGATGTAGGTTTATAGCACAAGTGTGGGAGGAGTGGGGATTTCTTAGGCTGGAACTGGGGCTTAATCAGGAGAACTTGAATGGGTCGGGAGACAGTGGGAAAAAGCCACCGGCTTCAGAGTAGCACACTGTCCCATGAAGGACTGCAGCTTAAAGAGGGCTTCTCTGCCCTCTCAGTGCCCTGTACCTACTGCTCTGTCTCCTAGATGTACCATACTAGGATCCCAGATGTGCTTTTCCCTCATCCAAGCAGACTTTTTTGATGGCTAAAAGAACTGCCTGTCTGCCAAGTCTTTAAAAGGCCCATGTGGAAGGTAGCTTCTTGTATTGTGGATTCCACCTGGCTGCAGTCATCGTTGCTAGCAGGAGCAGGACACACACAACCTGCTGGCCTCTCACAGGCTTTTTTGTTGTTGTTGTTCCCCTGCCTTCCTAATTGTTTTAAACTTCTTTCTAGTGGGTAATTGCAACTACACTTGTGCCTTTGTTTATGTAACTACAGTATTATGGAAAGTGTAGTGAAGGAAGGAAAGATATATTTCTGGTGTCACAGAACATGTGGTCTAAAGCTGTTAATATCAATATATGGGCCTAGATCCAGAATGCTCCTTTCATGTCTAACATTTTCTGCCTGTTATGGCTTGTGTCTAGTGGTTTCCCCAAAGCCTCAAGTAGTAATTTGGGTGGCTAGTAGAAGTCATGATCCAGTGCTGGAATTATGGGACAGGTCATATCAGGAAGGGAGAGAGGCTTGTGAGCTGCTGCAGCCTCTGCTCCTCTCTTTTGCTCTTGCTGTTCTGCTGTTTTTCATCACCATGAATTGCTGCCCTATGCCATATACCACTCTGCCTTGGAGCCAGCCAAGTATGGACTGAAACCTCCACAAACTGTGAGCTAAATAAGCCTTTCCTTCCTTAATTTGGGGTATCAGGTATTTTTGTCCCAGCATCAAGAGAAGAATAACAGAAACACTGCATTAGCTCATTTTTCCAAAGGGTCCAAGAGTAGATTTCCTCCCTGAACTGCCAGATCTTGGAAATTAGCCCCATAGTTGTATGACACTTTTGTTAGCATTTCAGTGACGTTGAATCATTCACACTAGTGTGCTTGCAGTCTTCTGCCACTACCAAGCCCCATAGTACTTGCACTGGTGTTTATTTGGAAGATGAGTAGTGAGGTACTAAGCTCTCATACCTACAATCTTTTTTTTTTTTTTTTGTCTTTTTGAGACAGGGTCTCACTATGTAGTTCAGGCTGGCTTTGAGCCCAATTTTGTAGCCCAGGCTGGTCTCAAACTCACATTGATCCTCCTGCCTCAGCCTCCCAAGTGCTGGGATTACAGGCGTGTGCCATCACACCCGGCTTGCAATCTTTTGTTTGATCCTATGGCTTAATTTTCTACATTTTCTGTGATAACCATGTGGGATGACCTCACTGATGAAAGCTAAACAATGCTACCTAACTGCTTAATCCTGGAAACTGGTGTTTGTCCTTTTTTTCTTTCTTTCTTTTTTTCCAGTACCAGGAATTGAATTCAGGACCCTGCACTTGCCAGGAAAGCACTTATTCTACTAAGCTATCTCCCCAGCCCTTTGTTCTTTATATGTAGGTATGTTAGATGGAGTTTTATGAATGTTAACTGCCTACAAGGTGCTGGCTATGGAGGAAGTACATAACAGGCGTAATGTGTGCTAGCCTCCATATGTAGAGCAGAGCTCTATTTGAGGACCTGAGGTTTTGGGAAACTGCCTCAGGAGCAGAGGAACTTGGAATGTAGGCAGACTGGGAGCCATCTACAAGAAAAATTCGCCTCCTCAGTTGCTGAAAACTCAATAAAGAGACTTCCCTTGTATTAGCTTACCAAGTAACTACATGACTTGAACGGCTGTGTCCTGAGTACACTCCAGTGGGCTTCTGTGTTAGGTGGTCTCAATTTCTATATCTTTCTGCATTTCTTCTGTGTGAGTGACCAAAAGAAGGAAAATGGTGAAGGAAATTGCATACATTAAGCCAGGCGTGGTGGCGCATGCCTGTAATCCCAGCACTTGGGAGGCTGAGGCAGGAGGATCAGTGCGAGTTCAAGACCAGCCTGGGCTACCAAAGTGAGCTCAAGGCCAGCCTGAACTGCATAGCAAGACCCTATTCCCCCCCCCCCAAAAAAAAAAAAAAAAAAAAAAAAAAAAAAAAAAAAAAAAAAAAAGAAATTGCATACATTGCCCAGGATCACAGCGACAGGTGTCGAATCTTTCACGGAGCCAAGCATCTCAGATGTACTTCCTGCATTAGTGCTACTGATAACTTGAAAAAAGAATCCAGACCTTTCTTCCAAATTTGGGATACATCCAGTATCCCTAAAGTCCACAAAGTCAGAGATGACAACCACTCCTCAAGCTTTACAGTACCTGGTTATTTTTATCCTTCCTAAAAATTATGGCTTCCTTGAGAATGTGGCTGGCTTTATTTATTTATTTATTTATTTATTTATTTATGGAAAGGTCTACAGGGTATTGAAGGTCTCACTACTGTCAGACTCATAGTGATCTGCCTATTTACAGCCTCCCAAGAGCTGGGATTACAGGCATGCACCACCATGCCCAGTCTCAATGGCCATCTCAGTACTCTCTGGGGGTGAGACCAGCATGGCAGCCCCAGAGATCAGACTCTCAGCCTCTGTGCCTGCTTGCAGGTGCTTTAATCCCCTGAGCTATTTGGCTGGCCCTGGGAAATGTGGCTTTAAATGAAAATGTATCTTTCTATTTGAAATGCCATATAGTGACTAAGAGATATGTTCATTGTAATATGCATAAGTACAGTGGTGAATGCATTGTCAGGGACAAAACTGTACCCACACAGCTCCTGGCTCTCATGCCAGTGCCATCACCTGGCCCTGGGCTCACAGAGATGGGAGGAACTAGGGCAAATACTGCTTAACCAAACACAAGTGTGGTAGAGGACTCCTTGATTGTGGTATTTGTATGTAAAAATAAAGCAAAACTACATAAACTCCAGTCCTTCTTCACTTTAGCTCATAATCTTCATAACAACCGAGGTTTCCTGAAAAGATTTCCAACATCTCTACTTCTATCTCCCCACACCCATGTGGAATAAATAGCCTGAGATTGTAGACTTGGATGAAATCCTTAGAATATTCCTGATTTACCTTCTTGCCTAATCATGTTTGAAACTAAAACAGACCTACAATTATTTCCCTTGCTATTAAATATCCTTCAGAAAGAAAATAGGGCAAGGCTTATTTTAGAGTGATGTGATTCTTTATCTCAGACTCTTAAAGCCTCATATCCTGGCTGTTCTGCCTGATCTCTGTATTCTTCTGTAGGGTGGTTTGACCCAGTAGTATACACACAGGGCTGCACCTCACAGTTAGGAGGCCAAATGCTTAAGCCAATTTCAGATCTGAGCCAGGGCCCTTCCCCAGGCCTAGGCTTCTGAATCTGAGACACAGAGCTGAGCATTTGCATTTTGACAAGTTTTCCGAGTGATCTTTAAAGGCAGCCTGCCTGAAAGCCATTACTTTGAAGGCACATGCTGGCGCCTCAGGAGCTACTTGTTCATGTGCAGGCTCTGCCAGGACTGATGAGGCTTTCCTTAACAGTCCTCTTTGTGTCTGAGCTCCAGCTTAGAGCCAGTGCGGAACACAGCAAAGCTTAGTAAGTTCCAGAACTGAGGCTACTTCTATAAGGGGATGGGGAGGGTTTATGAGGCATTGGTAGTGGTGTGAGGTGTGTAGTGAGCATCATGTAGTCTTTTCCCTAGGAATTCCTTCATGAGTTTAGTGTTGAAACATGAATAACAAATTCCAATGAAAGCTGCTCACAAGCCTGATTTTTTTCCCTCACACTTGTTACTGAGCTATAATCCACATAATATAAAATACATTCTTTTAAGATAATTCAGTGATTTTCATTACATTCACTTGTACAGCCACCACCATTATCTAATTTCCTAATACTGTCACTACCTTGAAAAGGAACTCTTAGCAGCCATTCCTCCTTCCTATTCCTCCTAGACCCGAAAAGCACTAGCCTTTATATGTTGGTTGATTTTCTTATTCTAGATATTTCATTTATATACAGTTATATGTTATATGATCTTCCATGTATGGTTCCTTTCATATGGGATTGTTTTCCCAGTTCATCCATGTTACAGTGTGTGTCAGTACTTTATTCCTTTGCATTGCTGAATATATCTTTTCTGTATGAATATATCATATTTTATCTATTCCTGAGTCAATGAATATTTAGGATGTTTCTAGCTTTTGACAAATATGAATAATCCTGCTATCAACATTTGTATAGTTGTTTTGTGAGGACATATGTTGTTATTTCTCTTCAGGATATATCTGAAAGTGGAATTGTTGAGTCATTCTTTACCCTTTTGAGGACCTGCCATACCAATATCTGTAGCAGTTGTGTCATTTCACATTACCAGCAGCATTATATAAGAGTTTCTTTTCTTAATTGTTTTTAAAAGAAATCTCATGTTGCTAAGGCTGCCCTTAAACTCTGAAACCTCCTGTCTCAGCCTCTGGTACACCTGGAATTATAAACATGTGCCACCACCTGGGAAGGGTTCCTATTTCTACATATTTTTGTTAGTACAGTACTTATTACCTGTATTTTTATAGCTATCATAATGAGTATGAAATCGTATCTCATATGATTTTGAGTTTTATTTCCCTGCTGTTTAATGATGTTAAATGCCTTTTCACATGCTTATTGGCCATTCGTATGTCTTTTTTAGAAAAATGGATATTCATATCCTTTGCTTATTTCTAAAATTGGATTATTTACTTGTCTTGTTACTAAGACAAAATACTCATCATCCAAAGTTAAAGGAGGAAGCATTTATTTCAGCTCACAGTTTGCAGAGGTTTCAGTTCATGGTTGGCTAGCTGTAAGACAGGGCAGCATGGCATGGCGGTATGGTGGAGAAAGATACAGTCCATGGCATGGCAGGCAGAAGGGAGCAAGTAGGAAAGCAGCAGCCTCAAGCCTCCTTTTCCCCCTCTATCCCTTTCAGGCCATAAACTTTTGAGTAATACCACCCACACCCAGGATAGTACCACCCTGCACATTATCCATGCCAGGAATGTGCTAAACCATTTAGTGGGCTAATTTAGTACCACACACCTTTAATCTCAGTTCTCATATTATAGATCTGGCCAGCTCCAAAAAGCCCCACCTATGAGTACATCTAGATACAAGCCAGAACAGATTATGTGGTTACGACTGAGTTGTAGAAGTTCTTTATGTATTCTGGATAACAGATTTTTATCAAACATTCAACATTCTTTATCAAAGAATTCAGTATATATATACATATATATATCATATTGTATTAGAATATAATATATAATTTATACATATTACAATATGATTTGTATAATATATAATTTACATATTTAATATATCCATATAATTTATATAATATATATTTTATTTGATATATTTTTAATGTATTTGGGACAGGTTCTCACTATGCATCTTAGGTCCATCATAATCCTCCACTTTTCAGCCTCTCCAGTGCTGGGATTGCAGGCATGTGCCACAATGCTCCATCTTTGGCTGACTCAGCACACCCAGGTGCAGAGCCAGTGCAGCACGTGATGCAGGGGATCGAACCTCGATCCCTACACTTGTCTAAGCAGGCTCTTAGTATACTGAGCTACTTCACTGGCCCTTAAAAAAATTTTTTTTTTATTTTATAAGTGTTTTACTTTTTTGATGGCATTCTTTGAAGCATAAAAATTCTCAGTTTTAAAGAAGTCTAATTTATCTACGTTTTTCTTTATTTGTACCTTGGGTATCATAGCTAAGTAGTCGCTGTATAACCCAAGGTCACAAAGGTTTTTCTTTGTGTGTGTGTGTGTGTGTGTGTGTGTGTGTGTGTGTGTGTCTTTTTCAGACAGGGTCTCACTATGCAGTTCAGGCTGGCCTTGAGCTCACTTTTGTAGCCTAGGTTGGTCTCAAACTCACACAGATCCTCCTGTCTCAGCCTCCCAAGTGCTGAGATTACAGGCATGGGTCACCACACCCTGCGCAAAGGTTTATTTCTATGTTTCCTTCTAAGGCTTTTTAAAAACAGTTTGGGTTTTTTTTTTTTTTTTTTTCTGGGTGATCAAGGGCAAGTCAAAGCAAGACTTGTATAACAAAACATTCATTTTTTTGTATCTTCCAAGGTCAAATCCCCTCAGGATTACATTTGGGACCATATACAGTACTTTGTAGAACTGTTGTTAGTGTCAGCCTTCGGGACGAGTCACGGCCATTGCTTGGCCAGTTTGCTTTCTGGGAAAGCCTGAAAGAATGTTTTTCTCTGGGTGACTCTCCTTAGACACACTATAGTTCATTTATCCCTTTCCTCTGAGGTCCCATAATCTCCTTGACCAGAAAATTTGGGACACCTCTGAGTTATAGGACATTACAGTACAGGTTCTTTTCTATCCTGAGTCCTTATTGACCTTGAAGGGCTAGGGCCAAAATATTGGCTATCCTCATAGCCCTTCTTTTTCTCCAATTTTTGGTCTGTTAACTTACATTCTTAACCCTCCAGCAGAAAAGCTTTGTGATACTATTACTCTATAACATAGGTAACTTGAGTAAAACAGGTTTAATTGGTCCATTTTGAGTTGATTTATGCCTATGATGTAAGGTAGGGTCCCACTTTCATTCTTTTATGTGTAGATATGCTGTTGTCCCAGCACTGTTGACAAGATCACATTAACTCTTGAGGTTGACAAGACAGATGGTATCACATCCTATTTGCAAATGAGAAAATAAGTCCTAGGAAGGTTATTGGATCAGTCCTCCTAGATAGAAGGGTAAGGGCACCATCCTACACAGGGTTAAGGCTGCCTGCCCTTATGAGTCTCTACGAAGGTACCCTCTCTTCCACTTTGACCTCTGTGTTTCTCTTATAAATTTATTATTGTCCTTTTTTTTTTTTTTGAGACAGGATCTCAGGTTGACCCTGAACTCAAAAATCATCCTGCATCAGCCTCTGTAGTACTGGATTACAGGTGTGAGCCACTAGGTTGCGTCTTGTGTCCCTTTTAAAATTTTGTCCATCCCTGGTTTATTTCAAAGAAAGCTCTTATATGTGAAAGAACTTTATTCCAGTGTAATTTATTGTTCTGCTGTGTTACTCCTCTAAAGAAGAGAGCAGAGATGTACATGTTGCTTGGTAGATGGCCAATATGAAGAGTATCTACCACTCTATTCAGAGAGGGACCATTAGTCCTAGTGGGCAGACCTCACCGCTGGCTAAATGCCTTTCCTGCACAACTGCTGTTCTTCCTGTGTGAGATACTGTGAGATACAAGGCTCATGCTGAAGCTCACAGGCTCCTACAAAGAAAATCATCTGAAAGAGAAGTCTCCCACTGACATGGGATGCTTGATCAGGACCCTTTGACCAAATTTGAATGGCAACATAGGGGAATATATGAAAGTTCAGCTGATTTTGCATTTCGAAGAGACCCTTGGGATCATCCACCGTGACATCTTTAGAGATTCTTCTTACCCTGATACCATAGAGAGTGCATGACTTAGAGAGTCAATCACAACAAGGTTTTACTAGAGAGACTCTCAGGCTTTATCTAATGCAATCTGTGTGCCTGTGAGGAAACATGCCCCGAGAGAAATGCACAAAGATGTGCAGCAGTGGCTGAGCCTGGTCCACAATGTGTTTCTCGGGCAAGTTGTTCTACGAAATATTCCCACATACAGATGTCCAAATCTACTATGAGGCTCTGGATGGCTGCTTAATCAACTCAAATAACATTCAAGTCCTGAGCTTCCTACCCTGTTCACAGCTGTATTATCACTCACTGTCTTCAATCTGAGAAGCTTGTTAGTAGGAGGAATCCCTCCGATTACAGACTTGCTGGTGCTTACCTGCATGGAAGCAGTCACTGGCCCCAGGCCTTTCCCACACACTCAACTGTGGCTAGGTCAGGACAACTTATCCTCAGCAGGCCAGAGTACACCAGGCAAAGGGCTTTCTTTAAAGGAAGCATGATGTTAAAGTCTAGGGTGCTCGGCCAGGCTCCTGATATGTGAATCAGAATCTAGGGAGAGCAGGGCTGTAATGAAGGGAGAGCTGAAGGGAGCTGTTATTGCTGAGACTCCATAGAATGCAGAGCTAGAGCTCTTCTCTCACCACTTCTACGGAGTGGAATGGAAGAGTGCTAAGGCACCGGAGTGGGCTAAAGGACCTCTCCAACCAGAGTGAGAGAATGTGTGCAGGACCAGTCCCACAGGAAGCAGAGGACAGTCATGGGTGGTTGTCCCACAAAGGCATTCCTGAATGAAAACTATGCCCTGTAGTAAACATTTTGAGAAGTTTGAATGTTCCAGGGCACAAGGGATGGACATATAGACTCCAAAGAGTCTATATGTTTCGTGGTACTGTCCCACACACTGTAGAATTGGTAACCCAAACTGGTAGAAGAGATTTAACCAGCTGATGTATGTGCCGGGGACGGAGTGGTGGTAACTTTCCAACCATTTGAGTAGCCAATAAAGTATGATTTTTTAAAAGCTATAATATGCAACTGGGTATAAAGGCACAGTTGGTAGTTGCTGTGAAATGTTGAAAGGTTTTCAAACGTCTCAGAAAGACAAGAGAGGCTTGTGCTTAACAGCTCCTCGTACATGTACCAAGGGGTCTGTAATAGAAAGCAGAAAGCCCTGGGCCTATAGTGGACTCAGGGCTAGCTAAAATGCAGTGTGTGTGTGTGTGTGTGTTTCCACTATGAGGTAGGGGGCTTTAATAGAAAATTATCCTAGGGAAGTCTGTTCTCACTGAATATCCAGAAGTTCCCACCAAATCTATGTCCTGTTAGGTTCTGTTTTTGCAAAAAGAATCATGATTTTTCAACATCATTTTGAAGGTTTTTCTATTAGGGATGCAAGAGCATTTCCTGGGAGTGTTTTCTCTCTAGGAACATTCAGAGGTTCATGGAAATAGGATCCTATGTGTGACTCTGGGTCCTGGAGTGACTAAGACATTTCCAGGCTTTGCCTTCGTATGGGCACCTGGCATCCCCACTCCAAGAAATTCAGTGCACACTGTAGGTGGCATAGGTTGTTTTAAGAGTGTGTTTTCAAGAAAAGGATTAGGTTAGTGGAAGAAGGGTCAGTTGGTAAACAGTTTAGGCCTTTGGAGGTTTTGTACCTTTCCAAATAGTCCACATGTTGGACTCTGGGTGCCTAATGTCCTGTGAGGTGTTTTGTGAGGTGGAACTGTTACCTCTCCTACAGCAAGGGTAGGGGAGGCATGCAGGCTGGGATTGGCCAAGGTCAGAACCTGTACTTCTGTCCATTCCGAAGTGACTTTGATGTCTTTACAGTCACATCTCCATGCTTTTGTAATTTCCTTGAGCTATGGATCTGTCAGCAGTAAGATTTTCAAATTGGAAGCATTTAAGATTTTTAATGCTGCTTTAATTATTTCCCCTAGCAAAATTGCAGACTCATAGGAAGAAATAAGACAAATGAGTACACAAATAACTAGGGTGCCGAATGTGGGAAGTGCCCTCAGAAAGTTACAAGAAAGTGTTAAGCAGCTTTAAAGGGAGGGCCGGCAAGGACTGCATCAGTTGCATTAGTTGAGTCAGTTGGGCAAGTGGGCTGGGGCATCGAGTGATCAGACTTTATAAAGCTCTTATTTCCATATCCATTATTTCATTCAGTTCTTGCTCAAATCTTTCTTTCCCACTGTGGACACATCGGAAAGAATGGTCTATATTTAAAACTGGAGGGGAACAGGGCAGAAAGAACTTAAGAAAAATTCAGTTGTGTTTTCATGTACCAGAAACAAAAAGCAAGTGTGGTTTGGGGCTTATCAACACTGGCTGTCTGTTCCTAAGGCCTCTGGTATTAAGTCACTCAAAGATGGGTTAGGCTGGGGGATTTTCTTGGTATTTATTGTATATGATTGAAATCATGGAAGCAGCATTTAACCAAACAAAGACCTCAGGTATTCCTATTTTTTAAAACTGCCTTTTTACACTGCCCAGGAACTCAGGGGTTTGATTTACAGTCTCTTCACAGCTAGGGGCAGAAAGACTTCCGTTCAATGAGTGGAGGGCATAAGGAGCAAGAGGACCCTGTTTCTGGCCCTAAAGCAGAGGCTTGGGAGCTGCAAGCTCCTCCTCTCCTCACCTGCAGGGAGTTCCCCTGGACAGCAAGGAGGCCCCAAAAGAACCCATGAGCTCTGTGTGTAATGCGCTCTCATTACTCAGTCCCATGACCTCTGTGACACACTAAACCAGTTAAAAAGCGAAGGGGTATAGAGACCAAGTACAGCAGTGATTGCTGGCATTGGTGAACAGTGGGGAACTGGGTGGAACTCAGGGTGTGAAAGTTCCTTTTGGGACTGTGGAGATGTTTTGGAATTCAGTACTAGGGCCAGTTGTATAACTGTATAAATGCATTAAAAATTACTGAATTGTACACTTTTAGAGAGTAAATTTAGTCTAACCTAAGTGATTTCCATAAAAGCTTTTGTTGTCAAGCACATAGTAAAACAGAACCAACCCTGAAACATAGAAGAAAAAGATGAAAAAAAAAAAGTCATCCTGATGTGTATTCATACCCTGCCTCCTTTCCTGAGATCCATTAATGCATCAGAAATCTTCCTCCAAGCCAAGAAAATGTTTACAGAGGAAGTGGCATTAAGAGAGGCTCACTTGCCACTTTTCTTCTCATCCTAGGGAGGCGAGGCTCAGGCTAGAGTCCTAGAGTCCTTGCCGAGGAGCTCTCAGGGATCCCACTCCTTATGCTCAGTGCCCCCCCTCATCCTGCTGTGCTCCTGACACTTGCTTCTCTGGACAGAGTTCCCGAAGGACCCTCCTTAGAGGCAAAGAGCCCTGGAAGGGGCACAACCGCTCATTTTCTACCTAATGCCTTCATGTGTCAATCTGAGCAGCTGGCCAGTGCTCAGCAAGGCCACCCATTAGTGGCATTGCAGCCAGGGCTACTGACTTCCAAACAAGTTGTACTCAGAGGGAGACCTTGGTGAACAGGGCACACTGCCCCCTCCAGATGCCTCCTGAGGTGTGAGCCAGCACCAGCCCTCCACCTCCACCTCCACTGCACGGGACTCAGGAAAGTTGAACATGGGTGTTGCCGACCTTCAGAGTTCAATCCTCTCAGGAGGGACTGTGCTGACTCACAGAACACAGCTGTTCAAGGAGGCCATGAGCAACTCAGAAAACAGAGATTAGAATTGAGACATGTCAGGGAAGCAGGAACAGAGGCGACCTTTGTGAGGTAGGGAAGCCCTGCCTGGGAAATGGTAGATTTCCTTGTAGAAAAGCCTGATTATTTGTGTAGAGATGGTCTTAAAAGCCAAGAGGCAGCAAACTTAAAGGCCTCTTATAACCCCCCTTGCAAACTTAGCACAGTAGCACTTGCTTGCAAAGGATTACAGAGCTCTTCAATTATGTCAAGTCAGAGTGGTCTTTTTTCAGGGAGCCAATTTCTAATGATGGAGAAAAAGGAATCATAAGCAAAATGTATCTGGAAAAGAAAGTGTTTCTTTCAACACCATACTAAAATATGAATAGACTTCCTCCAGGGATTAGAGTATGGCCACTTTATTTTCTAATGGACACTTTCTGCATTTAAAAAAGTAGTTCTTTAAGAAGAGAACTGGATCAAGTCATGACCACATATACTGACATATGCCTGTAATCTCAGCTACTTAGGAAGCTGAGGCAGGAAGATGAAAATTCAAGGCTCGCCTGGGCAATGAAGGAAGATCTTGTCTAAAATAATTTTTTAAAGGGACTAAGGATATGCTCAGTACTCCCTAAGCTGAGTCCACTGCATATCACAAAACAAACACAGAAGCAAAGGTACTCCTTCAGTGTCAGCAAGGGAGGGAGCTCTGTGTTTATGGACAAAGACCTCACCTTGCCCCCCAGAAGGTTCCTCCCAGCCCACCTATCCTCTCTTCTCAGCCTGACTCCAGGAACCCAGACAGACTGGACTTTTGGGAGGGTAGTGAGGAAGACAGAACTCCCCAGGGCCTGGCTTTTGCTGCTCTGAGAATGCTTTGTTCAGTAGCATCCACCCCATTAGACTACCTGAGATGACCCACAGCCCATGTGTAGCCTCGAGGCAGGGTGTGTCACCTGACGTACCTTTGCTGCTTGTCCTTCAGGTGGACCTACCATGACTTCTTCAACCGGTATCGGGTGCTGGTCAAGAAGAGAGAGCTCGCCAACACTGACAAGAAGGCCATCTGCAAGTCTGTGTTAGAGAGCCTCATCAGGGTGAGAGGGCTCAACTGAAGGCCTGATCGGGCGGTCGGAGAGTGGAGGGTGGGCAGTCAGCAGTGGCTTCTGCTATCGTTCATGTTGAGGCTGTCTCTGAGGTGTTGATCCATTTTTCTGTATCAGAGACTAGAAACTTTTTACCTGGAGGACCTCCGAGCCTTCTCACATCTCAGCACATACAGAGGAGAGAGTTATCTGGCCAGTTCACTGGAGTATCAAGGAGACTGCTGCTAGCCAGGATCTCTGGCTCCCCCATTTCTGGGCCCAGCCATGCCCACCACTGTATATAGATGGGGTCTGACCTGGGGTCCAGGCAGAGCACCTGTCAGCAGAGCAGAATAGAGCTGGTCCACTTTTATCTCATTGCAAAGCTAACCCCAGCCTTCCCTATTTATATGCTTTAAATCAGGCAATAGAATTTACATTTTAATTGAAACAACCTGACAGTTGAGACTGGACAACTATGCAACAGATTTGAGTGGCAAACCTTTAAACATTCCAGTAGTTCCAAAGAATTCAGGTATTATAGCAGAATGCTACAAGATCTCCCTCAAGGGCTGACCACTATCAAGAATCTTCCGTTTTAGAAGATAGTAAAAAGAGTTACACCAGGAATGTTACATTTTGAAGCATTATTTTGCTAGGAGACCTGTTTATGTAGAGTAGCTTATTAGCAAATAATCAAGCATCAAGGTCATGTCTCTCTCATTCAGTAAAATTTCAGTCATCTAAGACTAGTTATGGACAACAAAGGGTATTCTGCTAAATGTGTAAGGTTTTAAAGCTGTCTTTTAAACAGGAGAACCTGAATATTGTTCTCTTGTCCCCTTCCCTTTTAACACAGGGAGGCAATCCGGTTAATTGAGGGCTGTGGTTTGTTCCAGGTACTCTGGTGAGCTCAAGTTTTTCTGTGGTCCACCTGCCAGTGTCCAGGGCTTATTAAAAAAACATGTGTTCAAGGTCAGCGGATTTCAGCCAACCCGGAGGGTCACCTGGTACTAGTGCCAGTGATGGGCTCTTGATTTGTAGTGTAGACCTCAACCATACGCCTGTCTTCTCTTTTGTCCACTCTTCCCCTCTCTTCTCAGGCTTCTCTAAGGTCACTAGCAAAACCTGTGCTTCCCAAACAAAGGGTATACACTGAACTATGCACCACTCTGAATGCTTGGACAGTGCCCTGCCGGGGACCTGCCTTCCTGACCTGTGCAGGTCACTGGGCCTTGCCAGGCACAGCTGCCTCTTTCTCAGAGGTGACAAGCCTGCCTGCTTCTCAGTGCCCAGCTTCCAGCCCATCTCTGCCCTCCTGCCTCCCTGGCCTAGCACTTCGTGTTACCCCGAGTGCTCACTGAAGATACATGCATCCTTCCTTGGTGAGGCCCTGTCTCTGCAGTGACATACACTGCTTACACATGAGCACTGAACCTGGTACCAAGGAAGCCACCACACAGTTGTGACATGAATATGCAGGGACTTGCCCAAGGAAAGGTTATGTGGCACACGCTGTCCCCTCTGCCTGAAATGCATTTTCCTTCTTTAAGCTGCTCACCAGGTTCTACTCTTTCTAAAATGTGTGGCCAGATACTTACTGGCCTGAGGAGCCTGTTCTTGGCCTCCCGGGTGGCGTTAGCAACTCCATTTCCTAGGGCCAATAATATTCAGTGCCCGTCTTCTCTTACTGCATTTATCTCCTTGTACCATTTGTCATTCCACTGGCCTGTGAACATGTAAATGGCAAGGACCTTGCTGTCACCCTGTTCCCGGGGCAATTCCTGTTTCTCACAGAAGCGATCGGTTAGTGCAGGTAGCTGCATGAGTGATGAGCTAGGCAAGCCCATCATGACTGGAAGCTGCTGGTTCTGGCTGTCCTTGTCAGGAAGATCCAAGCACCACCTGTTTTATAGGTGGGGAAACTGAGGCACAGAAAGCTGATGTAAATTGTCCAAAGTTGCACAAGTAGAGAAACTTTTATGGTCTAAACCACAAAACCTGGTTAGTGTCACTCTGCATGGTTATCTTTCCTGGAGGCCTCATTAACCTTCCCCACTCCCCACCCCTTCTTGGGCTAGATCATCTGGCTGTCCATGCTCCTAGTGCGTGTGCAAAGTAGCTGGGCTTCAGCAGAGTCACAAGTTGGCCTAGAAGGTCATTTTACCCTCCTGCCCTGCCTTGAGCAAGTACTCGGCACATTTTAGAACAGAATAATTAGGAGAGAAGAAGGGAGGAAGGTGGCTAGGAGGCCAGACTTTGGCCCCTAATGGCTCCCTTGTGTGTGTGAGTGGCCTGGGAGCTGGGGCTGCTTCACTAGGCCATCATAGTTGGGTAGGGGAGAAATATACATTGTATGGACATCTCTGTGAGGATTTTAGGAATGCCCTTTCATGATAGTGTGCATTTGCTGCTTCAGCTCCACAAATGTATATATTTTTTTCTCCATACACTAATCTGGAGTGGTCAGAATGAGGGATAGAAAATGTCCTGAAGGAGCCATGCTCTTCAGGATTAGTAGTCTGTGCAGAGTCATTCCATGGGACCTGACTGTCACGCATACCTGAACCTCGGTCATGACAATGAGAAGCTAAGAATAAGCCTTGGCTGGGAAGCCATAAGGTACAAGGTCCTGTGTAGATGAGAAGTATATGGAGCACAGTGGCAGGAAAGGGAGCCTGATGTTTCAGGTACTCTGGCCAGGGAAGCTCAGATCTTTGATATTTTCACAGTGGCCTGGAGCAAGTCACCTTACCATTTTTCTCTAGGCTTCAGTTTTTATCATCCATGAAATATATGAAGTGGCTTGGAAGGGACTGCTAAGACTTTAAAGCTTTTCCTCCGTCAGTGTGTGGCTCTTGGAAAAAGGTTCCACATGATGAGAACTGATTGGTTAGTATTTGAATAGAATGGTGCATCCTGGGGGCAGGAGATATGCACAAGACACATGGGTAGAGTGTGCAGATCAAGGCGCTCTGTGACTGGATAGAGCAGGGGTAGCACCATGTTCAGAAAGTCTTATCTGTAGCAAAAGTGGCCTCAGCCCAAACTGCTCCTTCTTGCTTATTTCTTTGTGTGTGTGTAGGGGGGTGGGGTGGAGGGAGGCTTTCTGAGGCAAAATCTCCTCACTATACAGTTCAAACTGCCCTTTGGTCTTGAATTCGCAAGGAACCTCCTGCCTCAGCCTCCTTAGTGCTGAGATTACAGTGTGCACCACTACACCAGCTCTTGCTTATTTCTAGAATGACAAATGAGACACTGGTACTCTGGCTCCTGGGATGCAGGTTCCTGGAGATGTATCCCTGAGCAGACATAGAGATGAGAGTCACCCAGACCCCATGCCTTCCTGACCTCCCCAGCAGCCAGGCCCGTGAAGACTTGGTGATCCTCAAGTTGGAGAGCTGCTCCCATAGCTCCTGTGCAGCTTAGGCAGTGCAGGCTTCCCTGTGTGTGGAGCCTACAATGCACAATGACTCAGCTGTCCTTCTGAGTCATTTGCCAACATGAGGCATATTTACACAAATGTGTTTCATAGCCCACGACTCTGTGTCTTACTGTGGCCGTTGTGCTAGTAGACACATTTAGCTCTCAGTTTGTTTGCAACATGCTGTCAGTTGTCATGGGTTAACTCCCCCATGGGGGTCGTCTCACCTCACCCACTGGGGTGAACACAGAGAATGGCAAGCAATTTTAACCTAATAGATACAATTAAGATAGTAATTATGGGTGCAAAAACATCTCACAGTACAGTTTTATTTGGGGGCTATTTGCAGTCTGTAGTTATGAGTACCACTGTGTGATCATTTGAGGATAATCAGGTCATTGTCTAGCTTGGTACCCCAACTCATGGCTTGCACTCCAATTATGTGCAAGCTCCTGGGGTCTGCTTCCTCCCACCACTCACATTTACCCATCCTGGCCTTTAGTTCCTCAACAATACTTGACTTGCATTTGTTCTGCACTTTTAAAGAACTTGTTTATTAGATCATGCTTAAAGTATATAATGAAGACTGAGTGTTGTGGCACACGCCTGTAATCCCAGCACTTGGGAGGCTGAAAACAGGAGAATCACTACAAGCCCAATCTGTGTGATGAGACCCTGTGATAATAAAATATTAATGTACATAATGAGGGGCTGGTGAGCTAGCTCAGTGATCTAAAGTGCCTGCTTAGGCAAGCATGCAGGGACCATGGTTTGATCTCCAGCACCACATGCCACGCCAGCCCTGCCCCCAGGGTGGGCTGAGGCAGCCACAAATAAATAAAGTACTTAATTATTATAAGTTCACTGAGGAGTTGGTATATATACATGATACATGTTAATTATTTTATTTCCACATTCCTTTTTGGATTTTGTTATATCAGAGAAACAATGTTGATATTTACACTTGTGACTGACTTCACTTAACATTACAGTCTCAGAATGCATCGTTTCCTACAAGTGACAAATTTATCCTCAGTGGCAGAGTAGTGTTCACTATGTACAAAGACCACATTTTCTTTATCCATTCATCTGCTCATGGACATATAGGCTACTTCCAAGATTGAACTCATACAAGTTGTGCTGCTATAAAAATGGGAATGCATACATCACTAGATACTTAGAAAGAAAATAGTTGGGTCAAAAGGAGTTTCTATTTTTAGATTGTATGAGAAACCTCCACTCTGATTTCCATAGTGATTGCACTAGTTTACACTCCTACCAACAATGCCCCCTGGAAACTTTCCAGCTTTTCTCATTTGATTTTTTGATGATAGCCATGGAATGCTACTTCCTGATGCTACCCTGGGGCTTCCGTCTTCATTCAGGTGTTTGCTCAGATATCACCTTCCAGAGAGGATAAATATCTCCGATTTCATTTCTTCTTTAAATCTCACCACTGCCTGAAAACAGAGTGTGCCTCTGCTTGACTGGGAGGGTAGATGTTTTATCCTCAGCCACATCCTGGGGGCCTAATCCAGTGGCTGCCCCATGGTAGAGACTGTCAATTGAACAAATACTGAGAGTTGGACATTCCTACAGAGGAGGAGAGTGTGAGGTTTGACAAGGGAAGAGCTGGCCTTAGAAGAGCTAGCTGGTGTGGAGTGTGCTACCTTGCTATTCACTGAGAAGCTTCTCTCTGTCTTATAAAGGATCCTGACAAGTTCCAGTTTGGCCGCACCAAGATCTTCTTCCGGGCAGGCCAGGTGGCCTACCTGGAGAAACTGCGGGCTGACAAGTTCCGAGCTGCCACCATTATGATACAGAAAACGGTCCGGGGATGGCTACAGAAGGTGAAGTACCACAGGCTAAAGAAGGCTACCATAACCCTCCAGAGGCACTGCCGAGGATATCTGGCCCGAAGGTGAGCCTTTCCAGGAGGAGGGAACCTGCCTGCCTCATCCTCTGTAGCTTAGAGAATTAGAGTGCTTTCAGCTGGCCCTGTCTATATCTTGGCATTCTGCAGCCAAGATACAAGGGCTGGTCCCATTCCCCAGTGCCCTTCTCTAGTAGTAGGTCTAGTTTCTAGGTCTTGCACCCCTACCCCGATCCCCTCATCCTATCAGTACTAAGCTAGAACTAGCTGATTTTCACACAAGTGAACCATTCCCTTTGCCTAAGCCCCGAAGAAAATATATGACTTTTAGGAAAAGAGGTGCAGCTTTTTTCACAGTTAACTTTTACGTAGCCTCATTTATACCATGAGTGTCAGAATCCTTTTGAGTTTGGTAATTAGGACAAATTCCTGAGAGGTCCTTCCATGAGTTATTGAACCAAGCCATCACATACGTATCCAACTGTAACAAATGCTATAAAAATGGGAATGCATACATCACTAGATACTTAGAAAGAAAATAGTTGGGTCAAAAGGAGTTTCTATTTTTAGATTGTATGAGAAACCTCCACTCTGATTTCCATAGTGATTGCACTAGTTTACACTCCTAACTGTAACAGCCACCTCGTGGTGGAGCTCATCAGGCTCCCCTGCCCTAGCCTGATATTGTGCAAAGGAAACTGTTGTAACCACTTTGCCCCACTGCGATCCCTGGGTTGATCTGCTAGAGTGACAGGAGTGTCTTCACTGAGGGTGGTGTGAGGGGCCATCTCCACTGAGATGTGTCCTAGGCACAGAGGTCATAGCCTCCAATGAGTTACACTTCAAACATTTCATACAAGTCATATTTGGATGCAGCACTGGCTTATAGCCAGTGCCCTTTCCAAATAGGAATGTCCTTGGAGGAATGACAATAATTCCTATGAAATCTTTAATTTTGGAGTCAGAATTTCTCAAGTGGCTGTCTACCCATCTCTGCTAGATATTGAAAAAAAAAATTTTTTTTTAAAGATAGCACCTGGTGTATCATAAAGGTAGGAGAACGCCTTATTTATGTACTGGAGACTCTGGTGCTCACCATAAGCTGCTTATGGAAGCATGCCTCTTTTAGGGAGTGAATACCATTAATCACCCCCCGAGCTATTGAAAGTAGCACAAGCTGTAGAAAGAAGAAGACAGTAGTTTTAATGCGTAAGTGTTTCTCCCCAGACCATGCCACCTAGTCAAATCATCACTGAGTCCATATGTGCAGTACTCTATCTTAGGCTCTTTGATGGTGAGGACCTAATAGAGCTAGTTTGTGTTTCCCTTCAGGGACATGTGATGCAGGGGATAGGCAAGGCCCAGGTTGGGAGGAGCTGGACTAGAAAATCATGCATCCCTACAAGTAGTGTTGCATGGCCTGGGTGTGTCAGTCACCACCTCTTCCAGGGCCACTCTCAGTGATATCCAAGGTCCTTCCTAGCTCTTGGCCTTCTTAACCTCTGAGTACTTGATGTGACCCAACACCAAACAAGACTTTTTAGAAGACCAGAAAGTATCAAACTGGCTCTTTGTCTTACTGAGGAGGTGAAGGAGGAGTGCAGAAATGAAAGAGATGACAGAGATTCACATTCGAGGTATGATGGTCACAAAGTAGTAAAATGAGAAAAGAGAATTGCCAGGGACCTGAGGAAGTTCTCATCATTCAGCTTGTATTTGCCTAGTACCTGCTGTCCCAGGCTCTGAGCTAGATGTAGGAACACAGAGTGATCGAGATGGGGCTCTAGTTATTTTGAAGCCTGGCAAGGCCCAGACAGCAGTATAAAAACACTGAAGGATGGGGAGTGTGCAGGGCACAGGCACAGGGAGCATTTGAGTCAGGATCACAGACAGTGTTGCTGGTACAAAGACTTTGGACCACAAGAAGAAAGCTGACTCTGCTCTTCGGAACTTGCACAACATCAATGTGGAGAGTTAGCCTGTGGGTGTCTATGTAGGAATGCAGAAGGAGGGGCTCATGTTGAGGACATTGGGGTCTTCTGTGCCTACTGGCCCCAGCTGCAATGTTCTGTCCCCCAGGCTGGCCGAGCACCTGCGAAGAACACGTGCAGCTGTGGTGTTCCAGAAACAGTACCGCATGCTGAGAGCCCGCCGCGCCTACCAGCGGATCTGGAGGGCTGCTGTCATCATCCAGGCTTTCACTAGGGCCATGTTTGTGCGCAGAGTCTACCGCCAGGTGAGCAGCCCCTCCCCTCCCTGGGACTTACAGGCTGCAGAGCCACAACTGAGGCAGCATTGATGAGTTGTGACCAACATGAGCGTTTGTTGGATGCTCCTGGCTTTTTAAAAAATACTTTCATGTCTCTACTCTCACTAAATCCTTTTCAAAGTTCGATTAAGGAGGGTTTAATGTCTTTCTCCCCCTTGACACCTGAGCTGCCTAGAGAGACTGAGTCCTGCATCAGCCAGCAGTGAGATGTGCTGCTGTGATTTGGACTCGTTGGCATTTGAGAGCAGGAGGTGGTACTGGGCATCAGTACCTGCCCCCTCCTTGGACAGATTAGGAACCTGAAGCCCAGTCAGGTAAGGTAAGGAGAAGGTTGCTAACCTCACCCTACCAGGCCATTGTTCTGCATTATTCCAGTGAGGCTGAAATCCACAGTTAGGCAGCTCTAGATCAGGGCACATGTGACCAACTGAGTAACATTGTGTGACTGAAGCAAAGTGCTGATTTGGAAGATGACTTGAAGGAAATGTGTAAAATGTTTATTTTCCTAAAATGAACCTCTGTTGCTTCTATGATCAGAAAGGTATAATTTTCTAAATAATAAAAACAAGTCCATAAATTTATGATGAGAAAACATACACGGTGAGGCATCAGGGAGGATGGAACACACCTGACATGATATTGCAGAGAATCCCAGGTGGGTGGACTAGGGTTTCTGAATTTCCTGAAACTGGAAATGTACCCACTTGAAGGGCAAGTGTCATTTTGGAGGCAACCAGCAGGGGGCAGCATGCACACAGAGTAAATCTTAGGTATGTCTCCCAGCTGTGTCATGGAGCTGTAGCACTGAGCATATTAATTTCTCCACACTTTTGCTTGTTTATTCATGATGTGAACATTTACTCTACAGGGCGTTAAGACAAGAAAATATTGATGCTTTCATTTCCTGAGTGGTTTTGGACTTGATAGAAAAACAAACTCTTGTTAGAAGCTGCTACCAATCAGGACCTCTGGCTGAAGTACCTTGCTACATCTACTAGCTCCCTCAGCCTAGCTTGGGGCATACATCTGTCAAATGAGGAGAGAGAAATGAGATAGTCAGCAGGCACCCATGGCTCTGAGGTCTGTAGATTGGACTGTGATAGCTCTACAAAGGTAAAAATGAGAGTTTGACAGCTAATTCTTTGTGGATACATGGACTTTAGAACTGAGCTAAAATTTGATCATGAAACAAACCACCACTAACTTTTAAGTCAAGGGGACACATTTTCTGTTGCCTACAACTGGGGCTGACCTTGTCACTCTCCTCCAGATGGTTACGTAAGCTCCTTGCTCTGTCCTACAGTGCAGACCCACAGGGTGCATGTGCTTTTCCCCTGCCAGGTCCTCATGGAGCATAAGGCCACCATCATCCAGAAGCATGCCCGGGGCTGGATGGCACGCAGGCGTTTCTGGCGGCTGCGACATGCAGCCATTGTCATCCAGTGTGCCTTCCGCAGGCTGAAAGCCAAGCAAGAACTGAAAGCCCTCAAGATAGAGGCCCGCTCAGCAGAGCACCTGAAACGCCTCAACGTGGGCATGGAGAACAAGGTAGTCCAGCTGCAGCGCAAGATTGATGAACAGGTCAGTGCCAGAAGCCCCCTACCATTGTTGGGGTGGGTGGGTACCCCAGGCCTATTTCAGGGCAGTAGTACATGCCAGAGACCTAAGGGAGCACAGAAGTCCTCAAGGTGTCACCCACTCAGTAAGAACTATTACTGACTATGATGGACAAAATAATGACCCCCTGAGATGTTGACATCCCAGTCCCTGGGATCTGGGAACATGCTGCCTCACAGGGCAGAAAGGGGTTTGCATATGTGAAGTAAGTTAAGGCTCTCAGATGGAAGGATAGGTCAGGATTATATAGTGGACCCAATGTGATCAGCTGTGTCCTCATAGGAGAGAAGCAGGTGAGATTCAGATGAAGTGTGAGGATAGAATCAGAGGTGGTAGTGATATAGGCCCACAGGCCAGGGGTTAAGGAGAGCACCTAGAGGCTAGAAAAGATATCGAAATAGTCTTCTTTTTTTTTTTTTTTTTTTTTTTTGTCTTTTTTGAGACAGGGTCTCGCTATGCAGTTGAGGCTGGCCTTGAGCTCACTTTTGGAGCCCAGGCTGGTCTCAAACTCACATCGATCCTCCTGCCTCAGCCTCCCGAATGCTGGGATTACAGGTGTGAGCCACCACGCCCGGCCGAAATAGTCTTCTTTAGACTATCCTGAAGGACTACAGTCCTGTGGCCCTTTTTAGATTTCTGACTCCTAGAACTATAAAATAACAGATCCTGTTTTGTGAGCCACTAACTGACAGATGAGCCCCAGGTCCTAGCCCCATGCCCTATTCCTGTGCCCCTGCAGAACAGCCCAGCACTGCAATAACAAGTGCCTGCAGGGGGCTTATGGGTTAACTCAGTTGTTTAAAGTGCCTGCTTGGGTAAACTAAGTCAGTTGCAGGGGACCGTGGATTCGATCCCCAGCACCACAAGCTGTACCAGCCCCATCCTTAAGGCAGCCTGAGCTAGGAAAACAGAAAACAAACCAAGTGCCTGCAGAGGGTCACTATGGGCTGATGCCCAACTGGTGCTTCAGCTATATGCATAACCCCCATGAAATAGGTGCTAAGTCATGCTTGTCTTGGATGACAAGCTGAGATGGCATGCTTACAACTCACAAAGTGGTCATCACTGTTGGATGTTTAAGCCTTTTCTCTGCCTGCCTGTCCACCTTCCCACACGAGGCAGCCACAGGCAAGGTGCCACTGAGTAAGCTGCTGTGGGGCAGAGTGCTGCGCAGGGCACTGCAAGGATTCAGGGCAGGAGCAGAGCACTTGGCTCCTGTGGGATCCGATGGACCTGGGGTGGAGTCCAGGTTGGAAAGGTGAGGCTGACAATGCTCACATACTCTTGTCTACATCCATGCCCTGGTGGTTCAAGTGGCCAGTCCTTCCCCTCAGAAGACCTTTACTTGGTACCTGGTTGTTTCAGATACTCTACTAGGTTTGGGACAATAGATATCAGTGGCACATATTGGTGTGTATCATGGAGAGGATGCCTAAGATGGGACCAGTGGCATGGATCCCTCTCCTGAACACCACCACGCATCAAGAGCTATGATTTGCTTTATGTCCGTTCTCAACTGACCCTCATGTGAGCTTGTAGGGCCATTTGTAATGAAGAGACCGTGGATCAGGGAAATCAAGTGCCTTGCCAAGGCCACAGAATTATCAAGTGTTAGAACCAAGATTCTATCCCATGTCTATCCATAGCCATAACAAGGGTAAGTGCTAACTTTTTAATCCAATTTTTTTTTTGTCTTTTTGAGACAGGATCTTGCTATGCAGTTGAGGCTAGCCTTGAGCTCACTGTTGTAGCCCACGCTGGTCTTGAACTGGCACCAATCCTCCTGCCTCAGCCTCCCGAGTGCTGGGATTACAGGCGTGAGCCACCACGCCCGGCTTTAATCCAATATTGATGAAGTGCCAGTCCTGCCCTGCATGTGGTCACTGTTGACTGGGCTTCCAGAGTTGAAAGGAAAATCAGTTACCTGGTTCATGCAGAGTGATCACAGGGCCAGGCTTCTTTGGGTCCCTGCAAAGTTGCAGGTACCTCCTGAGAAAGGAAAAGAGAAAGAGAAAGGATGCAAAGGGTGTACCCTAGTATGGGGCTGTGAGGAAAGAAACTGAGAGTTGAGACCACCAAGTGTGGCTCTGGGTGTCACTTGGTTTTACTATACCCAATCTGTACTGGACATTTTTAAAGCTCCTCAGGAGCCCAATAGGATAGCAACGCGACTAAGCCATCTTTATACGTAAACTAACTGTTGCAAAAAGGAGTTCCAGAGCCAGACCCAGATGACAATGGAGTGCCCCTGTTCTCCTGCTCTTTTAAAACACCAGGCTCGCCAAGAAGAGCCATAGCCCAAGTACATATTCCCCAATGAATTCTCCAGAGAGCCTTGCTGGGCAGGACTCCTTAGTAGGGAATCCAGATAAAATATCTCAGGTGTAAGGTTAGGGGATACTCAGTCCCTGGCCCAGTTTGGCCTCTGGTGACACCCCAGGTGAGAGAGGCAGGCACCCACTCAGAGAGTCAAGGAAAATACCTGGTTGGTGACACTGGCCATTTGAAAAATTCCAACACAAAATGTACCAAAGCTCTTATTGTTAGGATTATGGCTGTTGATAACTGAGCAGAAAAGGCTCCACAAAGTCACATTTACCAGTTAACTTTCTAGGGAAAGTGCAGTCAGAAGGACAATGAGGCTTTAACTGCTGCCCCCGTTGGAAGCCCTGTGTGCCCACCATACCCACCACTGCCCAGATTTCCAGATAGGGCTTTGCTTTGGCCTTGCAGAATTCTGAGGTTGAATCCCCAGGATAAAAATAGATCTGGTATTTTATGATCCATGTGCTTGAACATCAAAAAGAAGCAGATTTAAAGGGCCTATTTTTAAAGAGCTTTTGGCTTTAAGCTTCCTGCTTTGAAAACATCTGTTTGCAGTGGCAGATCTTACCATGGTGAGCAGGGTGCCCTGAACACAGCAGGCGATCAGGAGAGGCAGATAAGATCTTGCTTTTTCACACCCTCCCTGTGTTGCCCGACTGGGTGTGGGGCACTGTTCTCACATACTAACTCACCAAATCCTTCCTCAACCCTGTGAGGTAAATATTAACATCACACCTGTTTTAAACATGAGAACACTGCAGGTCAAAGAGGGTAAGTAATCTGCCTTTGCCCACACTGCTAATTAGTGGCTCTTCTTAAAATTTGGCAAGATAGTTTCAGGATACATTTTGCTACCTTTCACCCTTAAGTTGTTGACTCTCTCCATTGGGAGCTTCTTGAGACATGTGAAGAGAACAGCTCAGTCTAAAGAGAATTCTGATCTTGGTTTGGATTTGGTCTCATGCAGATAGCATTGTCCAAGGGGCTTACAGCCGTTTATAGTGAGAACTGTGAACCAGTGTCTGAGAATGTGCATGACAGCCTGTTGGAAGATACTCAACATACCCCTCACCAGCAGCTCTTCAACACATTCCTGCTGGTGTGAAGCACCAGTGGCACAGTGCGCACATGGCAGCTTGTACACTGGTGGTAGGAGCAGGACAGTCATGCATGGGACAGTCTTGCATATACCCTTGGTTGTTCAAGCCTCTTCCGGCGAGACTGATGGATTATGGCCTCATGGTGAACATATTAAAGCTGCTTTATTGTACCTCTTAGCAGATGGGATCAGCTGCTTGAAAACAAATGGGTTTCTTCTCTGTAATCACTGGAGATAAATGAGGCAGCTACTGTCTTGACATGTGAAGTTCTTACAGGGAAAGGACATGCATGAGCCAGGGTCCTCAGAAGCTAGGTTATCTCATGATATCATGTGATAGCCACGTCACAATAGTCCTCAGCAATAAATGGCAGTGATAGTTCTTGGGAGCAGTTCTTATGTCTCCAGGACTAGCCTTTCATATGACATTATTCAGCCAAAACAAATTGCAACCAGGAACTCAACTTGCTGCCAATCTGGCTTTCTTCAAGCATATGTATATAGTAACTTTGCCTGCTTGAACTTACAATTTTTTAAGAATGAAAATCGAGTTTCTTAGGTATGTGTCACAGTAGGTTGTTACCATGAAAAGCTCTAAAAGGTTCACCGTCACTACCAGAGGGTCCCACCTAGGGTAGGTGAACCTTGGCCTGTTACATCCCTGCAGAAAATATACTATGAGCATGCTCACATGAGGGTTATGTTGTGTGATATCACATGGGGCCCAATAGATTTCCATTCAGTGCCTCTCTGCTTTCTCTGAAGTCTAATTTCTGATATAAGTTAACCATTGATTTCAGATGCCCTAGCTTATTGATCTTTTAGCCAACATCTCTGCCCTGTTCAGAGCACCTGCCAAGCACAGCAGTAAGAATAACCAATGACTAGTTTCCTGCTTACTTGGCGAGCCCTCCTTCCTCCTCTCTGCTGTTCTTTTTGAGCTACTTTTGAGCAATACTTTCTCATGTGAATGACCTGACTTCTGCCCATTATTTATACTATATTTAGACCCAGCCTTGGGTTTTCAGGGCCTCAAGCACAGGGGAGAATTCTATGGGGCGGCAGGTGATTGGGTATCAAGTGTGCAGGGCCATGGCAGGGGCAGGTTTGGCCAGGCTCCTGTCTCCTGAGTCAGAGTTGCGTGGGTTAAGCCAAGCCAACTTAGAAGGTAAGAAGGATCTTTCCCGGCAAGAAGGATCTGAGGCCCTGTAAGCATCTCCTGGCCCCCTGTAGTGGGCCATCTTGGAAGAGAGGATACTGAAGGCATCCTTTGTTTCCGATCCAGCAAGGGCTCCAAGGCAATAGGGCTCAGTGTGAAAGGCGGGAGTTCTAAAAAGGCAAAACTGGGATCCAGGGAGCCAGATACACCATTCCTCCAACCTGCAAAGCAGGTAGAGGCTCTGTCTTCCTAACACAGAGAGGAAACTGCTGTCTGCCAGCTTCCAGCTCTGTGAGTGTTCACAGAAGCTCCTTGTACTTTTCAGGATTAGGATTGCTGTTGTGGTTTCCTGTTTGTTCATGATGACGCTTTGTTTGGGAGATAGCAGGAGAGCATTCAGCCCAGTAATGGCCCTGAAGTTTCATTCCACCTTCAAAGCCTTTTTCTGATGGCCTTTATACTTTTTCTTTGCTCACTAACCATCTCTTTCCACCATCTCCCCCTGCTTGCTAATGTTCTTTGCAGAACAAAGAGATCAAGACTCTGTTGGAGAAGTTGTCTACCATCACCACCAGGCACGCCACAGAGGTGGAGAAGCTGAATCAAGAGCTGGCATGTTGCCAGCAGAACCAGGGGGATGAGGCCAGCCTGCAGCTGCAGGAAGAGGTGCAGAGCCTGCGCACGGAGCTGCAGCGGGCCCACTCAGAGCGCCAGGTCCTGGAGGATGCCCACAGCAGGGAGAGGGATGAGCTGAAAAAGGTACGAGAGAGTAGTCTGGCAACAGGGCACTCTCAGATACTATTCCTTCTTCAGGCTGGGAAATTGCCCTGACTTTACTGTTAGTAATGCTAACCGGCCAAACTGTTCTTTTATGTTAGAAAGTGGCCACATGTAGGTAAGACAGAATGCACCCACTGCTTGAGTAGGTGTTAATTAAACTACTGCTTTTGGCTCTGCTCTATGATATCTCTTGGAAATGATACAGAGTTTTGCCTTTACACATCTTTACAGCCTGTGGTCAGTCCCTGGTGCAGCTCTGTGGCCCACACCCTTGACGGCAAGCAAGCTATTACAGAAGTGGTGGCTGTTCCAAGACTTTAAGGGAATCTGTGGATGACACTGCCCTTCAGTATATCACTGTGGGAGCCAGATGTGGTGATGCACACCTGTAACTCCAGCACTCAGGAGGCTGAGGCAGGAGAATCATCATGAGTTTGAGGCCAACCAGGGCTACATAGTGACGTCAGGGCCAGCCTGAACTGCCTAGTGAGACTCTGTCTTAAAAAGGAAAAAGAAGTCACTGTGGCTTAAGAGGGACCCCAAGTTTATATTGAGAGTTCCAACATACTTTGCACATTGTGGTAGGTGCACTGCATGAGCTCCCACCCCATGAGATAGAACATCCTGGGGTCCCCACTGCCCCAGACACCAAGTTACAAAAAATATCCATTCTCAAGATAAATATTTCATCTAGAAAAGTCCCACAGTGCCCCTGGAGTATTTAGTGGACTCAGGATGCTATCATTCTCTCCCTGTCTCTATAATGACCCTCATGCCACAGGGAAAGGAGCATGTTGCCCGCTTGCTTAGTATCATCTGCCCATCGCTGGAAGTGACAACAGGTTGCAGATCTAAGGAGGGATTTGGTGTTCATAGTGTTGGAAGAATAGCTTCAAAATTGGGCTAGGCTGAGTGGTGGAACAGAAAAGGTCCAGGGTAGGTGTTAGAGTACAGACCCTTATCTCTGCTCTTTCACAATCAATCATGTGCCAGAAATCTCCCTGGCCTTAGTTCTCTTACACTTGTGAAAGTAGGAGTGTGGGAGTGCATGCATGTGTGTGTACGTGTGTGTGTGTGTGTGTGTGTGTGTGTGTGTGTGTGTGTAAAGTGGATTTAAATCATCTCTAAGGCCCTTTCTAGACTTGTATGGGATGACACCATGAGGTTGTGTTTGGTATCTGGAAGGAATAGAGGACTCATCACCCTTCTCTGCCATCCTTGAATCTTCCACTGCTCTGCCTCCTTCCTCTGGCCAACTCCCTCACCGCTGAAGGCCACACAGACACCTACAGGAGATGGAATCCTGCTTAGCCAGGTCCTCCTAGGTGTGCCTGCCTCATTTTCCCACCCCAGGCACACTTTTTAGCACTGCCAGCCTTTGCCTTCCTGGTCCCAGGGTCAGAAATGGGACTCAGTGGGAATTCCAGGCAGCACAGCATGTAGAAGGCCACCTTCCTCCTTGTTGCTTGTTCACATCACAAAAGCTGGCCAGACAAATGCCCTTCCAGCTTGCCCTGCATGAGAGAACTGGATCTCATTCTTTGAGATGCTAGGACACTCCTCTCAGAACATAACTGCAAACTGGAAATCTACAAACCATGGACCTTTGTTTTTGTGCTTTGTTGATTCTTGGAACAGATGACTGGATGGTGAAACTTCTATGTGAGTAAAAAACAAGATAGAATCCAAAAGCAGAAGGAAGAGCTCAGTATTACCAATGGAAGCTAGAGATTATTGCTCCTTGCATGTGCAGAAACATTAGACACCTGGGTGGTGTGTTAGCCCTAAGAACCATAAAACCACTGGAGTATCTTTCTTTCCTGTCTCTGCCCCCATAGGTAGTATTCATCACCCACCACCTTGGCACTTTTCTTAGCTTTCTGCTAAGCATTGTGATTTGGAGATTCAGACCATGTTTAAAATAGCCAAGTCTTCATCCAAAAAAATCTTAGTTTCTTATCTGAGGAACTTCCATAACAGAACAAAATAGAGAAGAAGATTGGCCCCTCCTGTCCTTAATATTTTTTTTCTTTTTTCCTAGTACAGTGGTACATGGGTTCATGAACTTAATTTGTTTTATAGTTTTGAGGAAGATGGTCATAATAGCGTGTTGTCACTCATTGTAGAGTTTGTAAAAGGAAACAAAATTTTATCAAGCACTTCCATTTGAGAACGGAATCATCTGCTAACAGAAACATTCATGAACTGTTACTAGGGACTGAACCCAAGACCTTGTGCATGTTAGGAACCTACTCTACCACTGAGCTACATTTCTAGCGCCCCCACCCTTTTATAAATTTTGACACAGGATCTCACTAATTTGCCCAGACTGGCATCAAACTTATGAACCTCTTGCCTCAGGCCTCCTGCCACCATGCCCAGCAATTAGTTTCATGGCAATGTATAGACCAAGGTATTAAATAACATTAGACTTGGAACTGGCAAGAAAAACATGAAGGACATTGCAAGAAGTAGAACAGTAGGTCAATAAAGAGAACAAAGACCCTCTTCCCTGATCCCAAAAGAAAACCAACCCCAAGTGTAATAATACTCAAGAGCACCAGCATAAGATGGCCTTTAAGTGAGAGGTTACTCTCTCCAGAGGAAAAAAGAAGCAAAAGTTTCTTCCTTTTCTAGGGTCTGTAACACTTTTATTCTGGTGTTGGGGGCAATACAGGGTTTGGCCAAGAGTTTTAGTCTCCTTTCTATTGCTGGGATAAAATACTTGAAATTCACAGCTTTGAGGAGGAGAAGTTGTTAGGCTTACAGTGCAGGTGGGCTCAGCCCATAGGTGGATGGCTCCAGGCAGAAACAGCATAGGGAAAGGACATGGCAGAGGTGGGGGAGGATTGCTCACCTCACAGCAGCCAGAGAGCAGGGGTGGGGACAGAGCTGGGGACAGATGAGCCATCTACCTTCTGTGTTACACCCTCAGTAACCCGGCTCTTCTGGTGGAGACACACCTCCTAATACCACATTTAGCTCTGAAGTCATCATCTTGGCTCCCTCATGATCCAGTCACACTTCACAAGCCCCTCCTCTAAATACAAGAGACTTTGGAGGTCATTTTAAATCTAAACCATAAGAAAAAAAATTTGTTTTGCTTAGCTTAGACTCTTACCTAGTCAAGGTTTAATATTTATGTCTAATCTTAACAGATGCTAAGTAATCAGACAGTTGGCTTCCTGCTGGACCTGTCCAGAGTCCTGCTTTGCACTGAGTAAGATTGATGAGACCAGCCAAGCACAGTGAGGGAGCTGACTGCTGGTTGATGTTTAATTAATAGGTCTGATATTTCCATCAGCAGAAGCAGCAAATGTGATATTGGAACTGGCATCCTGGAACATGTTGGGCCCCCAATCCTGATGACTTTAACTGGAAGACCACTGCATTGGCTTGTCCTTGGAGACCAGGAACTCCTCTCTGTCCGGAGCCCCATGCAGTCCCTGTTACACCACAGTGACATCCTTTCCTACTAAGGAAATCCATTACATGGGATGGCCCATTATGTGACAGATTAGTCCACGCCTAGGGCCTCAACTTCCTGCCCTTTCATTCTTAAAGCTTCATTGCTCTCTATGCTGTTTGCTCTTTTGCACACCTGTGGTAGTTCATATGGCCAAACCGCTTGCTGTTCCTGATGAGAGGCAGGTGGCTTCTGGAGTTGTGCCTGGCACAGAGGTAACACTTGTTACCTAGAATCTACTCTGAAGGTCCTTTGTGACCAAAATGAGGTTCATCTGGGTAAAAGGTTGTCATGGGTAAGGGAGAGTGACCCACCAACACCTCCCCAGCTCTAAACAGGGTCTTTGGCATGTGTGAGCCCGGGGCAGGCTGCTGGGGTTGAGCTGCATGCTGTATCATGTCTTCAGTCACAGAAGCATCGGCTCCTAACTGGTTACCTTAGATAGTTGCAGTATGAAGGCCTTGGATCCATAATGCATTCATTGCTGTTCTTCTCATATGTGTCTTCGAAATGTCAGGAGACAGGCATAGTGGCTCAGAGGCTGGACTATACCCAGACTACTTAGGCAAAGCACAGATGTGCCCCTTCCTGACTGTGACCTTTGGCAAGTTCTCAAACTTGTGTCTGCCTTAGTTTTCTTAAAACCAAATAAAAATGGTAATAATGCCTAGGATATAGATATAGTAAGAGCTCAATAATTTTTTTTTCTTTTTTTAATTTTCCCACCTGGACTACAACTTCACTCTGCCTCAGGAGCTCTACCTTACACTGCTTTGGGTGTATTCTGATACCCTTCGCACTGAGTGAGGGCCTGGAATCTGCCATGCCTCTCCTCCAGGGATGCTCTGATAGCTAGATACTTCCTTTCCCTAGAGCAGCAACAGAGCCCCCACCCTTGATTATCTTTCTCTAGTTTGTATAGGTATCTGAAGGCACATACCTCGGGTCAGTTCACATTTTCTTTCTGCACCATCCTCCCTCACTTTCTGTCTACTTCATTTTCTGCTTCTCCATTCTTCTATCCATTTCCACTGACAAAGTAACATAACCCACTTATATAGACTATTCATGTTTGTTGGCCTTACTGCCGGAAAATGGGCAAGCAGACTTTCACATGATTAAGAAGTGTTGTTTCTACCAAGAGCCATGCAAAATTCTGCTACCCAGTAGGTGGGCAGGATTAAGAGCAGATGATGGGTGAATCTTTCCATATAGGCATCATCCAACCAGTTTGTTGGTAGTTTTATGATAGTAACCTTGTAGTTGGCTCTACAGCATAAATATTCAACTTGAAAAAGCCCATAGCTGACCTTATATCCACAAAGATGCAGTAGCAGATGCGAATGATTAGGACATTTGTTTCATTTGCCTTAACAGGGACTGTTAAGTCCTTATAGTTATAGGATCGCTGTTCCAGTGTTGGTTCTGATAAGCTATCCTATATGCCCTTATGAAAGTTAGAAACATTCCAAGTAATATTTCCTGCAAAAATTAAAATATTTTTCCCTTCCCACCCTAGCCCCTTAAAAAAATTGTTGAATGGTATTGAACGAATTTTTAAAAATGTATTTAGTACAGGGTCTCACTCCACAGATTGGACTCCTAGTGATCCTCCTGTTTTTAGCCTCCCAAACACTGGGATTACAGGCTTGCAGCACCATGCCCAGTCTCAGTGGCCCTCTCACTGTGCCCCTGGGGTGGGGGCCGGGCTGGCATGGCAAGCCAGGGATTGAACCCTGTGTCTGCTGAAGCAGGTGTTCTTAATCCACTGAGCTATATGGCTGGCCCTAATGATGAATCTTAAACTTGCAAAACTGTCATTTATCATGGTCTTCAGATGCCACCTGCCTCTTCTGTATTGTTAAAGTCTCTCACTGCACCCTACATCCCTGATGACTTTCAAAAGGTAACTATTTGGCTATAGAAGTTTGTCCCCACTGTCAACAAACTACATGCGCTAGCTGGCTGGTACCTAGAGCAATGTGATTAGAGAAACTTTTCCTGGCCTCCTTAGCTTGTGGAGGTGAGTGTGGGATTATTTCTGCCTATGGTTCACTGATGGAAAAATTCAGCTGCCTCCAGAATTGTTGAGGTGAACAGGAGAAGTCCCCCATGGTGACACTTTGATGCATGGCTTAAAATAACAAATGGGCCTTAATTCATGAATCAAAGTCTTAGAGAGAGATGGAGGGAAGAAAGGAGGCTTAAAAATAGCAGAAGGCATTGATGGCATATGTGTTGTTAGGCACGGCTCCCCCACACTGAAGTGTTGGCTCAGATTTTAGAGCATACGTTGCTGCAGTGAACTAAGGGACCGTGTTACCAGCTGTCACTTCCACAGAACACAATCCAGTCTCAAATGCTGCTCCTTTCTGCTGTGGCTGCCTTTATTTCTTTTCCCTGGTTGCCCCAGCTAGGTCCTCTAGTATGATGTGAATACTGTAGATGTGGCTAAGCAGATTCCTTGTCTTCTTCCTGACCAAAAGGTTCGTGTCTGAAATGCCCGTTGTCAAATTACAGAATTCATTTCTGTTCCTTGTTTTCTTGTTGGGTGTTTTCGTCATAGACATTTGCTATATTTAATGGAAGATTCTTTACTAAATTCATGAAAAGTGTGGTCTACAGCTTTATTTTGATATCTTTGTCTAATTTTAGTATTAGTAATATTGACCTTATAAAACCAATTGATCAGCACTCCTCTTTTTTTTTAGAATTTGTAAGGAATAGGTATCCTTCCTTAAATTTTTGGTAAGGGATAGAATGATTTTAAAGTTGTCTCCATTTAGTGTGTAGTAAAGTTCATGTTACACAGTAGTTGACACGAATTGCTCAGCTGCTGTGTGCAGAGCCCACTGCATGGTGCTTCACATGCATTGTTTTATTTAGTGCTGAAACCACCCTGTGAGTTGCCTATTAGTTTTATAGAGGGGAAACCGAGGCTTACAGAGCCTTGGGATCTGTGTACCTCTGAAGCTTATGTTTCACACTGCACTTAGGACCTGAGCTTAAAAGCTTATAGGGTGGTGATGTGTGACCAGTGAGCCAACCCTGGGGGAAGCACAGGCTGGGCATAGGAGCCTAAATAAAGGGGACCAGCATGCCTCCCCCATTCTTTCCTAATTCTTTCCTCTTCAGTATCACACAGGTGGATGTGTGCTTTTAGTGAGGGAAATTATTGATTAGCCTCCTGCAGAATGCAGAATGCATCTCCAGGGATTCCAAATAGGAAGGGAGGTCACGTGCAGGAGAACTGCCCCCTCTCCCCCCATCCTTCTTCCCACCAGCTAGTCCTTCACAGCTTCAGGACACTGGTTGGAGTTGATAACTTTAAAAATATGTACACCAAAATGTTTGCTCTAATTATAAACTCAGTTTTCTCACTTTAATACACTCCTTGCACCATCCTAATCCTTCTTCCTCTCTGAACAGACCAAACTTTAATTAGTATTTCCTTTCTTCTTTGTTTGCCTTTTTTCTCAGTAATATTTGCTGCACATTTCTTTGGTAGCATCATGAAAAGTCAAACACTGGGATTGGATATGTGAATGTCAACAATAAATCCACTTCCCTTGCCCAGAATGTTGTTTGTGTTGGTCCTTTTGAGGCAGGGAAAGACAGGTGGAATGAAGATCAGATACCAAGGATATAACTCACTGGCATAGTGCCTGCCTGGCAAGCACAGGGTCCTGTGTTCCATTCCCAGTACCTAAAACAAAAAAGATCAGCAATAATTTGGTCTTTGTGACCAGCCTTTCTAAGAATGTGAGAGCTCAGAAATGAGCAAGACTGACAAATGCACAGTAATCTGACAACTTTCACAACAGTGTGAGTCCCTGAACAAGGTGTATGAACTTGACAGAGATTCTGAGGTATTCATGAGCACTACAAGGCATAAGCAATTTGAACTTGCTTGTCTTGTAATGACATTTTTCTTTTAGTATACATTTTTAATTCAGATTAAAAGCAATTTTGTTGAACTCAATTTTGTGAAATAAAAAGAAGTTACACACGACCAGTCAAAAATCAAGAGTCACAAAAACATCCTCACTTTGGCCAAGCGTCTTGGGGAAACATGTTTCCCTTTTTGCTCTTTCAGCGAGTTGCAGACCTAAAGCAAGAGAATGCTCTGTTGAAAGATGAGAAAGAACAGCTTAACAACCAGATCCTGTGCCAGTCGAAAGGTAAGTTCTAAAGCAAGCCCTGGGCTTTATTTGGGGTCTTCATCCCTTTTCTTGACTGCTTTTCCTCCCCCGAGGACTCAGAGGTGCTGCAGTAGGATGAGGACTATAGTAGATAAAAAGGTGATGGTTTTAAGATCCCACAGTGACATTTGGCTTGAAGAGGGGAAGTGGGGAGCCATGTGCTTAACACATAGTATAGTACACATGCTCAGAGCCTGAAGGAGACCTGCAGTCAGGCCTGCCTCTCCCAAATGCTTGTGTGTGGCCTTCGGCAGGTTCTCATTTCTTCATCTGCAAAATGGACCAAAGGACAGACCTTAGAGGGTCGATATGCAATGACCATGATGCACGGGGGGATGCTCAGGGTGATAGTTTATGTTCAGCATCCCTAGCTCCTGTTTCTTCTAGCCAGTGGGTTACCTATAAATGATTACTGAGGAGAGGATTTTCAATTAGGCTCCAGCACCCTGTCCATAACACCCACCAACTTGGGCTACTGTCCATCTTCCATTGCCCTTTGCTGAAAACAGTGGTAGGTGCCCCAGTGCCCCATTCTCCTACCCCATCTTATTTCCTCATCCACATCACAGCGTAACTGAACCATGTGACCTCACAGTCCCCCTACCATAAAATCTTAGTGAAATAAGTGTGTTTAAGTTTCTGTGGTAGGCTTTCCTTTCCATTACTGTGAACAGTAAGTTTGAGCAGCAGAGAGTCTGTCCATGTTGCTCATTTGCCTTTCATTCATCCCCTAGCCTCATTTGGCTCCATCTCTCTTCACTCCAAGAACCTGAGAGGTCAGGAATAGGAAGAATTGTAGAATGAAACCTTGGCTCTGCCAGGAAGGCTCCTAGCAGTGCTTGTGACAGTGATCAGAAGAGAGGCAGGCATGTGAACTGAGAGTCCTTGACTCAGTGCTAGGGAACAAAGATAAGACATTCATCTAGTGCTTCTGTGAGAAGCTTCTCACAGGTGGCCTTTTAGAAGAGATTAATCAGAAAGCATGCATCTGCATGGATGTGGGCTAGAGAATCCTATATCTTCATGTGCCTCACTTCCAGATGAGTTTGCTCAGAACTCTGCGAAGGAAAACCTTCTAATGAAGGAGCTGGAGGAGGAACGATCTCGGTACCAGAACCTCGTGAAAGAATACTCCCGCTTGGAGCAGAGATATGACAATCTACGGGACGAGGTGACCACCCTGCCCCATAACGCAGACCCCTGCCCTACTAGCTTTATGGGCCTCATCCCACATATAGTGAACCCTTCTTGGTCCTCATCATGGCCCAGCCAGTTTAACTTGTTTGTATTTCTAACTTTTCCATGAAAACTTATTGAAATTCTAGTATATTGATTCCAATGGATGCAATCCATGGCAAGAATAAAGACACAAAGGCATATTTATAGTTATGGGGAACCAAGGGGTCCTAAGTCTAGCCATGATGATGGCTGTCCAGAACATGAAGGCCTTCACCTAAGGCCAAATCCAGGTTTTATTCATGAAGAAAGGAGTAGCATAAGGATGAGTAACTGTAAGAATGACAGGAAATAGGTGAGAACCAGGAGCTGGGCTAGAGAGGAGGCCTATGTTCACCTCTGCAATATGCAGAGAGGACACACAGAATAATCTGCATTACACAACTGAGATAGTGTCTAATGTTTTGGGGTCAGTGTTTCAACTCTCATGTGTAGTCTTTCAGGCCCCAGAAAGTCATAGTCTCTATCTCCAGACTCGATCGTAGTGATAGTGTGGAGCACTGCTTCTTCATCCTGCCGCGTGGCGGCTCACAAAAGGGAACAACAGGCTCTAGGGAAATATATCTGTCATCTTGAAAGAGCATACATCAGCACCTCAGCTGGCCTGGAATGTATTACTTAAAACCAGCTGAAGAGATAAGTGTATTAGTTACTTTTTGCTCATTTCTGGGACAGATACCTGACACTCAAGATGAAGGAAGGAAAGGTTTATTTAGCTCACAGTTTCTGGAGGTTTCAGTCCATATTCGGTTGGCCCAAGGCTGAGTGGAGCGGGGCAGAGAGCATCCAGTTCAAGGCGGCAGAACAGCACCAAAATGGTGGCAGAGGCAGCCAACCAAACAGGACAGCAGAGCAGCAGCACCAGCTCGAGCTCCAGTCTGTCTCTCTGTCTCTCTTTATATTACATTCAGGCTCTCCACCTTAGCTCCCGCCCTAGGCTACACCCATAATCCCATCAGTACTAAAACCTATAATCCCAGGGATCATGGATCAAGTCTCAAACTGTAGAATTCCCCGCCCAGTGACTCCATGAGGCTTTGGGGGGACAACTAGACATAAACCATAACAATAAGGAAAAGTCCTAACCAGCTCTGTACATATAGATTCATGGAAACAGGGTCAGGGCAGCCAAGATGGAGACAAGTGCTCCTCTCTCAAGAGGAATCACCCACATAGTCCTCCACACTCACATGTACCACATTGTGGCCTGCTTCAGACAGTGTGCAGCGTGCATGTGGCACACAACTTCTGTTCTCATCCTTCCCACAGGGATGTGGCACATAAGACAGCAGCTGGCCTGGGTGAGTCCTTCCTAAGAAGCTTTGGGTCTTGTAGACATCTTGTTTATAAGTTTATGGAACTATCCAAAGACATGTGACCTCTTCTGGTTTCCACTCTGGGAAGATCATCATGTTGACATAGTAACAGAGCCAGAGCTTTATTCTCAGCTGCACTGGTTTGCATAGAGAACTGCCAATGGGGCCTGATTGCAGGTCCTAAGCTCTGAAGATACACAGGGTATATGAAGTATTTTCATATTTCAGGAGTTATTCTGCTTTCTCCCATATAACATTACCTGTATGCATGTGGGTTCAAACAAAGTGGAAACAGTTAATTGTATAAAAACAGGGAAAAAGCCAATAGGATCTTATATAGAAAGCTAAAGATTTTCTCACTCAGTTTTCACCCTGAAAGCCAAATGAGATGCCAGAAATAGATAAAGCCAAAAGTTATTTTTAAATGACTAGCATAAATGGTAGACTCAATTCCTAATCTGCCACAACTTTCATAACAAAATTAGTAGGATACAGTTGAAGGGAGGAGTCATGTATAGCAGCTTTATGGTATTCCTTTCAAGAAAGAGGGAAGTAGGGACAGGTCTGCCTTTGTTTTCCTGTTCCCTTCCTCATGCACTGGGGATTGAGCCCAAGACCTTTGCACTGATTTACAGACAATGGATTTTTTTGTTTTATTTTTTTTATTTTTATTTATTTATTTATTTATTTGTTTATTTATTTATTTATTTTTGAGCCAGGTCCTTGCTAAATTGTGTAGGCTACATACTTGGAAGGTATCAGCAGGACTAAAGTGTTGTTCCCCAGGACCCTACAAGGAAATAGGCCAAGTGTCATGGCTTTGCACTGATTTACAGACAATGGATTTTTTTGTTTTGTTTTGTTTTTTTGAGCCAGGTCCTTGCTAAATTGTGTAGGCTACATACTTGGAAGCATCAGCAGGATTAAAGTGTTGTTCCCCAGGACCCTATAAGGAAATAGGCCAAGTGTCATGGCTTTGCATGCCATTAAGAGACAAAGGGGCATAGTTCTTTCTTCAGAGCTGTGTGCTCTTCAAATTGTCATATTCTGGTTAGCTAGATGGACTAGGCACTGTATCTGGAATGTTCTGTGCAAAGAGCTGTACTTAGCCCCCATTCCAAGCAAGGATGATAGATATTCTTGTTGAAAAATGAGGCAGGAGTCCAACTCTTGGACCTGCTGTTCTTCAAGGGGTTATTAACATTAGTTCATTATGAGCTAACATCTTTTTCTCCTTGAACAGCAAACCCCAGGCCACCGGCGGAACCCATCAAACCAAAGTAGTTTAGAATCTGACTCCAATTACCCTTCCATCTCTACCTCTGAGGTCGGAGACACTGAGGATACCCTCCAGCAGGTGGAGGTAAGTCAGCAGGCTCTGGCTGTCCTGCCCACAAGGGCATGCTGTGACCTGTATGGAGCTGTTCACAGAGCTGCACTCTTCTGCTGAGTGTGGTCTGAGAGCCCAGGAGCAAATCCTAGAGAACATAATCGCTAGGACTGCTATGGGCTAGGGGTCAAATGGTGGAGCTAATGTCTTCTATATTCCATTACTATTCCTTTACCTAGATGGGGCGGGAAAAAGGCAGATCCCTGATTCCTGTTATAAAATGGAGAAACAGAGTGAAATGGCTGGATTGTAAAGAAACAGCTGAATCATTACAGTCAGTACAATTTATCAGCCCCATTTGGTATCATGGTACAAATAGTAATAAGAGCACCAGAAAATTCTCCTCTCTGACTTAGAAACTTGTGACACTCAGAACAGCAGTAAACATTTGCAATGGCTATATGCCAGCTGACAGTAAAGTTATAAAGTTATTCACTAGAAATAGCCTCATAGCATCTTGTACCATTCAGCAGGTGTCATGGTCTGTGGACAGTTTTACCATGGATATAATCACACAATTTACCTAAAAAGAAAATAATCACACCTTACAAAACAGGCAGGCACAGACATGAAAGGCAATTACCATAACAGTGTGGCATAAGCCTATCTTTGTGCCAGGCACTGCTAAGATATCCTAAAAAATAATGGGGCCAAGCCAGAGAAGTCCCTGGCCTCCTGGAGTTTGTTTGATAAAAATGGGCGGTAAGTGTTTAACAGGAGAAATGTGTAGCTGAGCATGGTGCACACCTTTAATTCAAGCATGCAGGAGATTAAGACAGGAGAATCACGAAAAATTTCAGGCCAACCAGAGCTATGTAAGCTAGTTCAAAGCCAACCTATACTACCTAGCAAGAACCTATCTCAAAAAAACAATGTGAAGGCAGGAGATATAGTTCAGCAATGTAAGTGCCCGCCTGGAAAATCCTGAGTTCAATCTATTGTACTAAATAAATAAAAGTAGCTGTCCAAAAAAAGCCATGTGTGAGCTGGGGAGATAGCCTGGTCATCTAAGCACGTGCCTGGCAAATGCAAAGACCCGAGTTCAATCCCTAGTACCACATACCACGCTGGCCCTGGAACTCCAGATGCACTGCTGGCGATCAAAACCAGGTGTGGTGCATGCCTATAATCCCAGTGTTTGGGAGGCTGACACAGGGGGATCACTATCCAAGTTGTGTAAAGAGACCCTGTACCAAATAAATAAATTTTAAAAAATAAAAATGAAGAGCAACCTATGATAGAACTTCAGTTGCTGCTCAGTGCTACAAAGAAAAATAAATGATGATAGAAATGGTGATGAGGAAGAGGACGATGCTTGGGAGAAAAGGTCTTTTAGCTGTTCCATGCGGTTCAGGCCTTGCTGTGTGCTGAGTGAGCCTTTGGTAATGCTGGCTAAGGCCTTTGACTTTGCTATTGCAGTCCTCTAAGTCCAGGTCCCTAGAGGCTTTGTTCAGCCTAAAGTCTAGAGGTGCTGCTGCCAGTGTTTGTGTGCCCGCTGTGTTCCATGCCCATGGAAGCACTCCTGTCTCCAGGTCTGTGATCTTCATGGAAACTGAGACTGATCGAGCACTGGCAAAGCATGAAGCACTCCTTAAATGCCAGTAGAACTGCATCGTGTTATTGCACATGTGCATATGTGTACTTCATGGCAGTCTATGTTGACATGTTTGCATACATTAACCTTTCACAGACAAATGTGTTTGCGCACACACCCAACACACTGCAGAACTCTGGTGAGCAAATTCACACATGACCCAGAAGGGCAAAAATCCACCGGGAAATTGATGCTTTGAGCTCAGGGTGGTGGATGGGCTCTATGGTAGGGCTGCTGTCCTCTTTCAAGATACAATCAAGTGGTTGACAGCACATTTACAGTGATTAGTAACTACATTGATTCTTTATCAGGGAGAGTTAAATCCTGGATTTCACAATTTCTAAGATATAAAGCCATTTTCCAGAAGCGAACACTTTGCTTCCAAAGCAAATAGCTATGTCTGTATCCATTTGTCCTTATAATACAGGATTGGTCATTTTGTGTGGCTGCAACTCAGATGCTGTCAGACAGAAGATGAGCCTTGAGTCACAGCTCTAATATAAGAAATGCTAGTTGGTTGACAGGGGCTTTGTATTTGAGGAACAGATCAATGTTTGGGAGGAGTGAGGAGAGAGATGGCTGATGTGGAGGTGGGCATCGAGGTGCTGTGTGCTCCCCCAGGTGTCGGTGCTCTGGTGACCTCTTTTCCCTGCTTTTCTCTTCCTTTGCAGGACATTGGTGTGGAGAAGGCAGCCATGGACATGACGGTCTTCCTGAAGCTACAGACAAGAGTGCGGGAGCTTGAACAGGAGCGGAAGAAGCTGCAGGTGCAGCTGGAGAAAAGAGAGCAGCAAGAGAGCAAAAAAGGCCAGGTGCGTGATGTGGCAGGGTTCCCTTGTGGTGCCAGGGTGTGACAGCAGTGCAGTCCGTGGCTCATGTGACCCCCTGGGATTATGCAGGTGCTAAGTTTCTGAGTGCTTTCTATCTGTGTTGGAGTCACATTGAGTCTGTCAGTGTCCTAACCCAGATGGACAGGAGCACACTATCCAAAGCCCACCCCCCCCCAGGCAGAGGCTTTTTGCACTAAGAAACCACAAGGATGCATCTTGCAATAGCAATAGAGAGCCTATTGAATACAGTAGACAACCACGTGGTGAGTTGTGGCAAGTAGTAAGAGCTGCTTTTCTTTCCTTGGACCACTTCTCATGAATGCAAGTCGATTTCCGACCTACGTCATATTGTTAGCTGACTTCATCATGGGTTTGGTAAAGGCCTTTGGTCTGTACTCAAGTCTGAATTGTGATTGTGGGATTTGAAGCCTCCTCAAATCTGTAGCACGCCCCACTCCTACCATTTTGTGTAATTTTGCAACACCCACCTTCCCTCTCCAATCAAATGCTGTGCAGACATTGATCTGTACTGTTGTCAAATCTTGCTGGGGCTTCTTCTCCAAGCAGTAAGTGGAGGGGTAAAATCCTGTTTTGGGGTGTACATCTCTAAGGTGGATTAGATTAAGAATGAGGAGTGAAAGGATTAGATCTATAAATGATTCATTCTGTTGTAAGGGAAGCTGCCCTGCAGGCAAGTGTACATCAAATGCTGTGCAGGTGCTCCTGGGCCTACAGTAGATTCTGTCCCAATAAACCCATCATAAGTTGGAGACACCATAAGCGCAAAATACATTTAATGCATGTCACTTTCTGAACATTCTAGCTTAGCCACAAGGCTCACTGTAGGCTCTTGGTACATTACCCTTGTAATGAGTCTACTAGTAGCTATGGTTCTGCCCAGTACCACCAAAGAGGATCATACCATGTGTTGCTTACTTGGAGAAAGATTCAAGTTCACAATTTGAACACAGTTTTTACTGAACATATGTTGCTTTTGTACCATCGTAAAGTTAAAAGACTTTTCTATCAACTGTAGGAAGTCAGGGACCATCTATGTGTGAAAAGCTTGCCAGCCAGTGCTGGGCATGATGGTGCACACCATGATGGTGCAGCACTTGGGAAGCTGAGGCAGGAGAATCGTCGAGAGTTTAAGGTCAGCCTATGCTACCTAGGGAGTACAAGGCCAACCTGAACTAAACAGATTCTAGTAGATAATGTCTGGCATAAAAGTTCCTAGCCCACCTTGCTGCACCTAAATAACCATTCTGTGGGTTAATTCCCCATTACAGAAATGCCAGTTGATGTTGGAATCATAGCTATGGAACTTTTACTAAGGACAAGAGTGGAACAGTGGACAGCATGGACTCCTATAAACCCCTGAGATTAAGCTACAAAGCTTAATCTGCACTTGGCCCCAAAAGAATCCTGAGCCCCCTAAGTCCTTATTTTTGAGCAGTATGGCCCTAGGTCCCACTGCTACAAAGAAGCTATACACTGAATGGGAAATGTCAGTGAAGTCTGTGGAATATATCCTCAGTAGGGGAATAACAGCCCCTGGGAGAGTGGGACCTCTGTAAGAAGCCAACTGTCAGTTTTTGACCTCCCATCCATCCAGTTCCCTTTCCCAATCCTGGCAAAGTCACTTTGGCCACAAGGGTGGCATGGTTAGAAACATAACTGCCAGCCCATCTTGTTATTCAGCCCCATGAGTTTGAGTAGGTAATTCCTACTTTCTGAAAACCTAGTGTATTTACACAGCATTGCATGTGGTCATGTGGAGAGCCCGCATTACACAAAGTATACGTACAGACCTCCTGCCTCAGGAGCAGACAGAGTGCTAACCCTGGGTAGTCACATCCACTGTACCAAGGCTCATGGTGAGCATCAAGGTTTAGGCTCTTGGTAGAGTCTTTCCTGGGCTTGGAGCTAGATACAGTGCAATAGATGTAGCATCCTTCATCTGGAAGGGGCTGTGAGAAGTGCTCATGTCCTGCACTACTTCTAAGCCTGGGGCAACCTTTATCCATTCACGCTGATGATGGCCCTACCTGGACTTGAGGTGGTAAGCGCTGTGGATAATCTCCATAAGGCCTGTTGGTTTTTAGCACTAAACAGTCTTTAGGAATATCTTGAAGACTACTTTAACTCAAACCCAAGCAGGTAGCCATTTAGGAAAAGTGCTTTCTACCCCTTTGCCTGGGGCAGTTCAAATCTGCTGGCTGCCAAGTACTGATAGGCATGCTTGGCACAGTTGAATCCTGATGGGCTATTATTCTGATCATTGCCACCTACAGCCACTAGCTTCAGAGCTCTGAAGTCAAGCTATGGGTCCTGAGCATTTATTGTGCACCAGCTCTCCTGCTACCTATTGTAGAGGGTCACAGAGGAGGCCGCTCCCATGAAAAGTGGTTTGAATTTAGCTGAGAAGAAGAATACACAAGAGAGGGCTTGTGAGATAGCTCAGCAGACTAAGCACCTGCTTAGGCAAGCACAGGGACCAAAATTTAATTACTGGCACCACATGCTATGCCAGCCCCACCCCTGGGCACACTGAGCAGACCACTGAGACCGGGCATGGTAGCGCACACCTATAATCCTACTACTGGGGAGATTGAAAATAGGATCACTATGAGTCCAAGCTATGTAATGAAACCCTATACAAAAAAAAAAAAAGACAGAGAGAATACACAGGAGTAACCCCCTCTCCCAAATTTAAGTGTAGCTCATTAACCTCTTTAGTAGAACCTTAAGCTTTACTATGTGCGTTAGCATCCTAGGGCCACAAATTTACAGCTTAGAGCAACAAATTTATGGCTTAAGGTTTATTTTCTTGTAATTTTAGAAGCCAGAAATGAAGCTGTTGATAAAGCCAGGTTCTGGGGTAGAATTTGTCCTGTGCCTTTCTTCTGGCTTCCTTTGCTATTGGCAATTACTGGTGTTCTTTGATTTGCACCCCTGTAACTCAAGTTCCTTCCTCCATCTATATGTGCCCTTCTTTCCTGTGTGTAGGTCCTTCCTTATGAAGGTACCTATGTGATTAGAGCCCCTCCTGCATGTGCAGAGACCCCATTTCCAAATAAAATTCACAGGTTGAGGGAGATTAAAACTTAAGAATATCATGAAGGGCCATAATTCCACTTATAACACAGCGTTACACAATCTCAAGCTGTAAGCCTATGGGGACCACATGAGTAAAATGAGGACAGGAAGGAGTTCTTAATGGGTGACATTGTGGTAGCCTGAATATTGAGCTATGGTTTGAAAGAGGAACAGAAATGTAGGGGCTGAAAGTGCCAAGTGTTTATGCAAAAGCAGAATGAGCATATTTAACCTTTGTCAGAAATATTTCTGTGCAATGTAAGCTCTTCTGTCTCTTTACCTGTGCAGGTGGAACAACCAAAGAATGACATAGGATTGGACCAGGATTCAGATCTGGCCTACAACAGTCTGAAGGTAAGGCTATGTGTATGGCAGCAGAGAACACATAATGAAGTTGGGCATCAGAAAATTAGGTCCTAAACTCCAGCCTGCTGTAGGTAGTAAGTAGAGCCATCAACAAATAACTTCTTTCCATACTTGGTCTTTATGATTTCACTAAGATTTGTGTCTTCACGAAGACTTTACTGTCTTTGAAATGAAAGAAAATCTGCATTTACTCCAATGCCTTACCTATTGATGTGGGTTCAGCTAAAGTAAAATGTGGACACTGAAATAAAATTGCACTTTGAAAAAAAAACAGCTTGACAGTGGCAGCCGTAAAGCAGAGGGCGCTCTGCTATGCCTTGGCGCTGGCCTGGCTGAGATATCAGGGTGGGATGGTGAAATCTCAGGCCCAAGGACGAATGAGCCTCGCATTAGGGAAGCGTGTATAGAAAAGGCGTGTCACACCAGTCCCACCCTCCTTTCCCGATTTCCAAAGACTTGGTGATGTGGCAATGGATCTAATCTACTGGCTACTTTTAGCACTACCAATAATTCTGTTAATGGCTCTATGGTCCAGGATAAACCTTTTTTTTTCTCTCAAAAAGTTACTTAGTATGATATAAAATACACATAACAAAATTTATCATTTTTTTAAGCTTACACTTAAAAAATGGGGGTGTTAAAGTCCTTCGTGATATTATGCAAACATCTTACCGTTGTCCATCTCTAAGTCTTTTCATTTTGCAAAAATGAATCTGTCCCCTAAATAACAGCTCTTCACTCCTCCCTCTCCTGAGGCCCTGATGACCAACATTCTGTACTTCTTTATCAGTTTGACTACCTGGATGCCTCATATAAGTTGCATCACACAATATCTTCTGTTCATCATCAGCATATTCATTTAGCCTAATGTGTCTGAGGTTCATCAATGTAGTAGCAAGTCAGAATTCCCTTCCTTTTTAGGGAATAATTCTATTATATAGGCCACGTTTTGCTTACCTGTTCATCTGTTGGTACAACTTGGGCTGCTCCATATTTTAGCTATTGCTTCAAGACCATGCTTTCAATTGTTTTGAGGATGTAGCCAAAGGTACAGTTGCTAGATTATATGACAGTTCCATTTTCAGTCTTTTGTGAAACCACTGTACTATTTTCCATAGGGACTGCACCATTTCACATTTCTACCAACAGTGATAGCATTTCTCCACATCCTTACTTCAACTTTTTTTTTCGTTTTGTTAATTTTTTTTTTTTTTGATAAGAACTTTCTCAGTGGGTATAAGGATATATCTCGTTTTAATTTTGTTTCTCTAGTAATTACCAATTTTGAACATTTATATACACATTGGCCATTTATATATTCTTCTTTAGAGAAGTGTCTACTCAATTTCTTCATTCACTTTTGAATCAGTTTTTCTATTGTCAAGTTTTGGGAATTCCCTGTATTTCCTGGATATTAAACCCTTGCCAATTGATCTTTGTACTTCTGAGGATTGGACCCAGAGCCTCATACATGATATATAAATACTGTATCCTTGACCTATATGCCCAGCACCCCCATACAATATAAGAATTATAAATATTTTCTCTCTGTGGGCTACTTTTATATTCTGTTGATAATGCTGAGGGACAGGGGAGTGAGGATTGAACCCAAGGCCTTATACATGCTAGGCAGGTGCTGTAGCACTAAGCTCTGGGGTCTCCCTAAGTCAACTAGATTTTCTAACTTGTTATCCTCCAGTCTCAGCCTCTCAGGTACCAGGGAATGAGTGAGTGTGTTCATATATATATATATATATATATATATATATATATATACACACACACACACACACACATGTGCCTGCCATTGAAAATGTGTTTTCCAGAACTTTATTTCCCCCTGAAATCCTATTTTTCTTTTGTTGCCTATGCCTTTGGTATTAGAGCTAAACAATCATTACCAAGTCATATATGGTGAAAATTTCACTCTGTGTTTTCCTTTAAGAATACTATAGTTTTAGGTCTTACATTTATGTCTTTGGTCCATTTTGAGTTAATCTTTGTATATGGTGTGAAGAAAGGGTTCAACTTCATATTTTCGCATGTGGAAATCCAGTGTTTAGACATCTAAAAAACCAGAGATATACCAGTGGTCTGTAAAGGGAAATGATATTTTATCAGGTATTTTTCTGGAATTGTTGCTTATGCTTGCTTCATGTGACACTTGAGAAACCCACCACATGTACATTTATAAGATAAGGCTACGCTGGGAGGACCCCTCAGGAATAGTAAATTTTGATCAAACCTTAGGTACCCCCTGCCAGAATTTTAGCCATTTTGCCAGATTTTTCCATAATGTACAAAGTAACCCCCACTCTGCTTTGAGCAGAGGCACATTGTTTGGGCACTGCACACAGGCTTGAGTATGCTGCCTGCTGGAGGTGCTGTCAATGGGAAGGTGCTCAGCTTTGTCACACCTGGTACTGCCCAAGTTAGCCCGAAGGAATGTGGCCAGCCTGGGAGATGGGATGTCAGTCAGGCCTCACCTGGCCCAAGGCATCAAGGCAGAGGACAGTGGGCAGCAGAGGTGGTTAGAGGAGCCTGCTGGGAAGAGAATAGACCTGCTCGAAGCAGGCAGCAGCTTCCTCTTGGAGGCCTACTCTGATACTATTTGGGTATTCTAAAGTGTTTTTGTGCATATTATTTGTGTTGGTTAGCTTTTCTGACACCAGGACACAGTGCTCAATACCTGCAACTTAAAGGAGGGTAGATTTCATTTGGTTTGTGGTTTCAAGGATTTGGTCCATCTGTTACAGTCAGCTGGCTGCAAGGTGGGCCATCATAGTGGAGAGGTAAGCAGAGCAAACAGGCGAGAGAAGAGTGTGTGAGATATCAGTGAGGGGTGTCAGCTGGAATCTCCAAGGTCACACTTCCATGCCCCCCCATACACACCCAGGAGTAGTTTATTAATCACCACAGCAGCTCCCAAGCTAATCAAATTAACACAGGCTAAATGACCACATTATTTATATAGCTAATATAGGGAACTTCATATTTTGGGGTTTTTTTTCACTTAATCTAACAAGGATTTTTCCTCTTAATCTCTTTGAAAACATGATTTTTCATGGTTGTATAAAATTTTATAGCATGATTATAATAATTAAGCACTCTCTTAATTGACAAACGTTAATTACTCTGTTGTACTGTTATAAGTATACTGTGGTAAAACTGGGCTTTTTTGCTTGCTTTTTAAAAGACCTGAGTCATCCATATTTATTCCATTAAAACTTCAGCATTTCAGGAAAATAAACTACATCCATCACTGTTCAGGCTAGATTTGTGAGACAGAGCTGATTGTACAGCTTTAGCTTATTTATGGAACATGGATCGGTTTTACTGGTTCAGAACATTACAAAGTTAGAAGGTTGCCCAATGGTTTTGATCGTCCATATCAACTGGGTGCAGTGGCATGCTGCTACTTGGGCAGCCAAGGCAGAAGAATTGCAAATTCTGGCCATTCTGAAACTTGGCCTTATTTCCCCAAACAACCAAACAAAAAAGTGCATTTATCCCTTACTTGAAATTGTATACCCTCCCAAGTTAGCACTCTTCTCGTGTGAAATATGTCCTACTTTGCAGTGGACACTTTTATAAAGTGTTTTCCAGAGATGCATTAAAATGAAGAGAAATAATAGATACTGCAACCCTCTGCAGGAAGTGTCTATCCAATATACCCACTTGATTTAGAGGTGCCCAGGAACAGGCCACAGAGCTACCCAGAGAAGGGAAACCAAAAGTACAGGATGATAGCACCCCACCCTCGACCTGCTCTCAGCATCCTTTCCTCAGCATCTGCATCCTTTTCCCAAATTATTCAGCCCTATTCCTCCACCCTCACATACCCTCTTAGGCTGCATCCTTGATCTACACCCTTCCTGACCCACCTGCAGCCATATCTAGTCAGAATCCTAGACCGTAATTCTAATTTCGCATGTGCCATGGGGACCACAGTCAGATGTGCCTGAACTGCAGAGCCCTTCATGGATTGACTGGTCTCAGTAGATAGCATCCACATGGCCCAGACATCCTCCTTCCCACCCCCACTTGCCAAGTCCTGCCAGTTCTTACCTCCTGAATGAGGCATATCTCTGTTGCACTCTGGTTCCTGCTACAACCTGTGCCACCTTGTTCTTGCCTCTGCCCAGTACTACAAGCTCCTGAGTCCCACTCCTTCCCTCAGTTTTCACAGCCCTTGCCAGCACCTCTTGACTCCTTCCCCACCCTGTTCTGCATTGCTTTTCTTCAGCAGGTCCTGGCGCTTCTCGTTCTGTTGGGGTTTTTGTCTGGGAATCTCACCTGGCTAACTGCTGCTGATCCCTAGTTGTCAGAGTCAACACGTCCTCCAGGAAGCCTGCTCTCACTTCTAAGACTCTGTAGGTGGAGATCTCCTGTGATCCCTGGTTTACAGCATATTCCCAATTGAAGAGCAGTGATATAAATGTTCCTTAGTGTAATCTTAGGCTCTATGCAGGTACTATGTCCAAAGCACTGAGCCATATTGTCTATGAAAAAGGAAGGATAAAACAGCAGAACTGCATTGTTCTCCAAGGAAATAGCATGACATTTGGGGACATCAAAAACTATCCAGTTCCACTTATGAGCACCTACAGGAGTAAGTCAAACACAGAGAATGATAGGTGATGGTTGCTGGGGCCCAGGGAGTGGAGATGGGGAATTGGGTTTTAATGGGAACAGTTTCAGTTGGGAAGACAAAGGAGTGCTAGAGACTGATGACAGCCACAGTTGTGCCAAGCATGGATGTGCTTAATGCTCCTGACAGTATAGCTAAAAATAGTTGAGATGGGAAATTTCATGTATTTTTTTGGTACCACAATGAAGCCCATGTCAACTTTTCTGGCACTGTTTGGCTAGGTAGAATGATGCGGAAATGGTAGATCAGGTAGACAACAGAGCAGTGGTGATGGGGTTAAGGTAAACAGTACCTCACGACAGTAGGAGTAGAGACTAGGTACTTCTGAGGTGTGCCCCGGGTGGGAATCTCCATGACAAACAACTGGAGCTGTCCCTCAGGCTGACCTTCTTTGTCTTGGAGCAAGATGTCACTCCTGAGTGAGAACTTGCAAGGGTTGTAACCCAGATAGACATCCTATAGCGACTGCCCCAGGGCACTCTTGGCTAATCAGAACTGGAGGAAACTTTAGCACCATTTGCTATTTTGCTCCCTTAAACCATTCCTAGACTTGAGGCTAAAGCCCAGGGGTATGTAGACTATACCTTCAACCAGGCATGAGGAGAACCAGGACTTGTGCTCCAAGTCCATTCCTCTGCCATGAGGCTGACTCCTGAGAATAGTGGTCTACTGCTAGCAGGAAAATCACTCAGGCATTGAATGAATTCTCCTGAACTTAATGAATAGATTCACCACAGACTTGATGAGTTCATCAATAATTATTAAAGATTAGTCGCCTTATCCCAGAGCCTGCTTCCTGTCTGAAGAATCCCTCTCCACACATGGCTCTAGATCTTCTGTGGAATCTTTCACATATATGTTGAAGTGATAGGAAAGACCTTGGATTTGAAGGTGCCACTTGCCCAGGCTGAGCCTTTTAAACCTTCGGTCAATCTTACCTTCGCCAGACCCCATTTCCCCATTCAAAAAATATAGACGGGGCCCAGTAGTCCTGATTCTGTTATCCTGTGATTCTGCAACAAACATGCAGGGCCTGCCCACTTGCCACATTTTTAGCCACACTGAGTTGGTTAAGGCAGGTGAGAAGACCATCTAAGGGTGTGAAAGGGTTGTTACTTGGCCTGTCTTCCAGAGGCAAGAGCTGGAATCGGAGAATAAGAAGCTGAAAAATGACCTAAATGAGCTGAGGAAAGCTGTAGCTGATCAAGCCACACAGAACAACTCTCCTCACAGTTCCCCAGACAGTTACAGCCTCCTGCTGAACCAGCTCAAGCTAGCCAATGAGGAGCTCGAGGTCCGCAAGGAGGAGGTGCTCATTCTCAGGACCCAGATTGTGAATGCTGACCAGCACAAAAACACGGTAATAAGATGCTGGGGTTGACACTGGGTAATGAACTTGCATTGTTGCAGGCACAGGGACCATGGGTTTGATCCCCAGTCGTTCTGTGCCAGCCCCAACCCTGGGGTGCACTGAGATGGCAATTGAGACTGGGCCTGGTGGTGCGCACCTGTAATCCCTGCTTTGGGAAGGCCGTAAATAGGCAGATCAGTATGAGTCTGATCTAGTCATGAGACCCTGAACACCCTACCCTTCCCTAAAATATAAAAATAAATAAATAAATAAATAAATAAATAAATAAATAAATAGTTTCATTGTCTTAGGTATTTTACCCTTAATGGTCTTAAACCTGAAAGAGGAGAGTCTCACTTAGACTGGATCTCCTCAAATGGTAGCACAAAGAGCTAGCTACTCTTTGACCATGATGTTTACTGAAAAATGGAGCTTGAAGCTTCTAGAATCTTCTGAATTTGCTAAAATGTTCAGGAAAAAAAAAATAATTAGATACATAACCCAAGGTGACCATATTTTTTAACATCATGCATCTAGCAATTTCTAACATGAGAAAAGTGTTCTATCTTAACCTTCCCATCCTGGCATGTCTCAGTATTTGTTCTTAATGTTCTCACCTTCTGGGACAGATTGTAGTTTTGTTTTTGTTTTTTTTGTGGGACCAGGGTTCGAACTCACGACCTTGCACTTGCCCAGCAGGCACTTGTGCCTCGGAGCTATCTCCCCAGCCCCTGGGACAGATTATAGAGGAGAGGAGACAGAGGCCATGTGGGTCACTCTGTTGGCTCTATTAATCTGGGCCACTTCTGGGTATGGTCTCTGGGGATTCTTCGGCCTGGGGTAAGGTAATGATAATGAGGGAGGAGGATTTAACCCTGAACCAGAATTTAATCCTGCCCTCTGGACCGGTGTACTTTCTCTTCCCAAGAACACTGTCTATGCCCTTTCCTCCATTGCTTGCACTCAGTGTTGCGCAGGCAGCATTGGCCATTCTGTGTCCCCTCTAAGGTGACCTTTTGAAATCACATTTCTGCCTGTGTTTCACTACAGTTATCTGAGTCCTTCTAGGTCCTTGTCTTTTCCCAAAATGTATCTTTATGATTCTCTTTATATATGAAGTCACTTCATGGCAGTTGTTCATAGCCAAGATTGTTTATCTTTCATCTGGGGCCTTCTAGGAGCCAAACATTAATGCTAGAACAAGCTGGCCTAACAGTGAAAAGCATGTGGATGCAGAAGATGCCATCGAGGCCTATCACGGGGTCTGCCAGACAAACAGGTAAGGCTCATCTCTCTGTAAGCTGTGCCTGGAGAAGGTGATGGGAGGAGCGCCCTTCCTACCCTAGTACTCAGTGTCTGGCTGTGTGCCCAGTGTCAGGGAAGCACTGGAAGTAGAGTCCCTTAGCCCCAAGCCCTTGGGCAGCCTGCCATAAGCAACAGCAAGACAAGCAACACACCTGGAGCCACTAGCACTGGTCCAGCCTAGATGTGCTGAACAGAGAGCTCCAGTGGGAGGATGGCAGGAGGTGGAGAACTCTGAAAGACTGTCCACGTGTAATGGAGAGGGAGCTCCAGGCATGATGTGGGGCCTGCTCCAGATGAGTGCTGCAGGGCCATCCTCACCTATGTGGTGGGGACCCATGCCCTGTCATTTACAGATTGAACCCAAGCCAGGTTTTACTGAACTTAAATGGAACACTTTTTACTCTGCCATTTTAGCCTGAATGAGATTTCCGTGGATTTTAGTTAATCAGCATTATCTGCCTCTTCAAGAATGAGCCAACCAAGGGTTAAAGCAAAAGAGAGATTGTTGGAGGGCAGCAATGCTGTGGGGAGTTTGAGTGGACAAAAGGGGCACTGCAGGCCCAGGTGATGTGTCAGAGTGCTGGCTCTGACTGTGGGCTTAAAGGCCACTTACGTATTTGCTGTAACTGTTGTGTAACCATTCAGTGCCTTGAGTGCCTCATCTGTGAACTGGGGGCAGTCATTGCAGTGCACCTTCTGTAGGTATTGAAAAGACTAGATAAGTTAGTCTGAGTAAAGCACTTCAAGTGTATGTTAAGCATGTAGTAAATATTACTGCCTTTTTCACCTTTGCTTTCTTATCCCCTGTGGGCACTTGTAAAATCAGAGCTGGCCTTTTCCCTGTCTTCCTTCCTCTCTCATCTCAATTAATTGCCTGTTGAACTATCGGTCACTGAACCTTTGTTCAGAATTGCTGAAAGCAGGAAACACTTCCAGAAATTGTCAGTAGGTGGCACTGTAAGTATTACCTGAAGTTTCTTCAGGACTCGGACTTTGGGCTTTGATTCCTACAACTTCTAACACAGTCCCTCTTCCTACAGACCAGGAAACTGAGGCCCAGAGGGCTGAGCAGCTCAGACACACAGGTGGCCTTTCTACTGAGTCCAGGTGGAATCCAGCAGTTGTGACTCCTAGGCTAAGGGCATTTGGTAGATAGTCAGAGGGGACCTTGGGTGGAAAGGAAATCTATTTCAAAAGAGGTAATTATTTCCCTAAAGGATGGAGGGAAAGAATGAAGGTGACTCCCTTATTGGCAAAACTGGAGTGAAAATTTAGTCATTTTAAATTATCTTAAGTTGAAGATAAGGAGTAAGATGAGTAAGAAAAATGGGCAGGTGATAGTACAGTAGAAAGCCCCAGCCTGGGCTTGGCTTAGCTTGGTGTTCCCCCAAAAGCCCCCTTTCTGTTTGTCCCTACAGTGTCAGGGATCAGTCCCAGACCAGGTTTTCCCAGAGGCTAATGAATCCCCTGGATGTGTTGACAATAATGATAGTGATAATAAAATAAGAATGGCAGTATTATATCTGAAAAGAATTCCACTCCAAGCATGCAATACTCGGCTCATAGCTTATGAGCTTGAGGGGTTTTTTAATTTATTTTTTTATTTTATTTTTTTCTTGTTTCAGAACTTTTGTTTATTTATTTAATTTTATGGCCCGCTCAGCCTGCCCCGAGGGCAGGGCTGGCGCAGCATGTGGTGCTGGGGATCGAACCTCGGTCCCTGCAGCCGCCTAAGCTTTCCTAAGCAGGCGCTTTAGATCACTGAGCCATCCTGCCGGGCCCCTGAGCTTGAGTTTTAAAAAACATCTGCTGTCGTGAGGATGGGGAGGACTGAGGGCCTAGGTACCTAGTGCAGCCTTGCCAGGTGCTGTTAGAAGTGACTCTGCTGGGTTGTCTCTTCGCATCTGGCTTCAGACTCTGCTTTGAGGAAACGTTATCATTACAATGAATGCCAGTACTGAGTGAAGAGTGCTCCAACAGGTTGGCTGGGAGGGTCCCACAGTGGTGCTGAGGAGACCCGCCAGCAAGGGTGTCTGCCACAACAAGGCGCCCTGCTGCTGAGATGGAGATTTACTCTTCCCTATAATTGTCCCGCAGTGGAGCGTTTGGCAGGTTACATATAAATTCTATGTCTGCACGTGTGATTGAGGAAAGAGTTAAGTTGGCATGCTTTAGGATTTTGATAATACCTATCCTGTACCCACAAAATTTTATATTCAGACACTGACTTTTGCTCATTTTGGGGGATCATTCGAGACATACATACCTCTGTCACTATCACGACCTGTTCAACACCCACAGTCTGCAACTTGCTCTTGCTTATTCTCGTGGTCTGTAAAGTTCTATTCTGATCTTTACGACTGGATCTTTCCCCTGGATTGTGGGGAGAAGCAGCAGTGCAGCTGCTCTGCAGGAGCCCTAGTACCATAGATGGCTCTTCTACTTCCATTTCCACTCGTTTTCTCAGGCTTCCAGCTTGGGAATGAAGAGAAACCAGTATCAGTACCACTATTGTATATGCAAGAAAGCTCTAGGGGTTGGAAGTCTGTCGTCTTCTCTGGAGTGGGAGAGTAGTTGCTATTGCTCTGTGCTCAGGTTCACAGAGGTAGGTCAGGCAGGAAAGTATGGGAGTCAGGCCTGGCTCCCAGATAGATCTCCTTTGAGCCCTGGCCACTTCCCTCCAACCCCTAGCAAGGCTGTAGATCTCCAAACTGAGTCTGATGGTGCTGTCCGGACCCTTCCTCTGGTCCCAGGAACCCTCCTTGTAGCTCCTTTCCACTGACAATCTCAGGAAGCAATGGGAAGGAGGCCTTTGGCACCAAGAATAGCTTTGTTGTTGCCACCTTAGCTGGGGTAGACACACCTGAACTTACCCCTTACACACACACACACACACACACACACACACACACACACACACACACCTACCTCTGTCAGTCTGCTCTTTCTAGGGCAGTATGGATTGTGTTTGCAAGACAGAGGTGTGTGTAGGATCATCTAGCCTTGAGCCTATCCACTGCAGAATATCTTGCTCAGGGTTGCAGAAGTGAGCCCAGAGTCTGATGGGTGAGCTCCCTCCTTAAGAGGGCCTAGGTACCTAGGCCCTCTTCAACTATATCTGACCAGAACCTGGGCTTTTGTTATGCAATATTTCTCTCTCTGCATTGCACCTGAATCAGTAGGACAGTTACAGTCTGCTGTAACTTGGTACACAACCATGCCTGTCCACAACTGTCCATCTTGTATGGCCAGGCCTGTTGCCTCAGGTGCAGTGGAAACATTTTTTTAACCTGCTGTGACCTGTGTGAGGCTTTCCTTCTACTAGCATCCTCTCTGGCTGCCCTCCCAAGAGGTCTGGGTATAGCATAGCGAGAGCCACCTCTGGGAATTTGATTTCCTTTCATCTAGCAGCAAAGGCCTCTGCCAAGTTGGTTTGCTGGGTTTTTATTTCCTTGCCTGCCTGATTTCCTGAATACTGTGGAGTCCCTAGGATGTATGGCTCTCCCTTTCATCTCTGTCCACAATAGCTGGTACATTCTAGAGTTCAGAAATCTGAGTTCTTCGAAAGTTGGTAATGAGGGGAGCACTGCTAGCCTCCTTAAGATATGTCTCAGCTTCACACATGTACTGCTCTGGAGTATGGCTGTGATGATGGGAACTATAGAAATGAGGTGACTCTGGAAGGCCCAGCAGCCCCTTGGAGGCTCTGAAGGGCCTGCTGCCAACAGAAGGCAAGGGAAGCATCAGAGCGAGGTCAGGAGACACTTGAGGCCCTTGCCATGTGCCAGTGTCCTTCACTGTGGAAAGGAGAGGGCTGGGGTCAGGATCTCTGCATCCTCCCATTCTGCCTGTGGCACACCCTTCAAGGCCCTCCCTTGAGCTAAGCATTGCTTAAACAAGTCCCTTGCTAAATGCAAGAATTAAGAGCAGAGAGAGTAACTTGGGAGAGGGAAGGCACTCCCTCTTAACACAGCCTAAAATTTCCTCTTTCAAATTTGGGGGTGGGAAGTGAAATAGAGCAGCTAAGTCCTCACCCTAAGCAGAAAAGATGGACTTTTCCCAAAGGCAATATCTGGGGGATCTCTAGACATTTACAGGGCAATGTCCTGGGTAGGAGGGATGTCCCAGATGACCTCGTTGACAGTAGGGCAAAGTCCTAATGCAGACAGCAGTACCTGCTCTGTCCTGTCTTACCCAGTCCTGCTGCTGACCTCTAAGGATTGTTCTCAGGCCTGCGTGAAGTGGTGAGGTATATAGGGAGGAACATTTGGCATCCCTGACAGAGCTGCATGGCCTGGAGATGGCACCCACTCTGGTGACTTGCTTCCTCAAGTGAGTGAATTAAAGAATCCCCACGTCAGGAGGACACTTTATTCCTTGGTGGGTTTAAAGCTCAATGGGTTTGAGCTCTCCCTTTGCCCAAGTCTATAAGGAGAGCTAGGGTTAAGGTTAGCCAATGCCTTTGTGCCCTAAGACATGACAGAAAGAGGTACACTGGAAGGTAGGGGAAAGGTGCACTCTGATTCAGGCTGAGGCTAGTGACCGCAGGGCCATTGCCTGCTGCTTTGTGGCAGCACAGTGTCCTCCCTGCAGTGAGAGCCCCCCACCCCCCATAGGTCTCTGCTGGCTTCTCTCTTCCCCGCTTGTTTCCTACCTTTCCTCTTCAGAAGGCAGCATGCTGGGTGTGACATGTGCAAGTTCTGCTGTGTCCATCCTCTCCACGGCGATCAGAGCAGGTGCAGCCCTTTGTGCTCTCCTTGGCAACAGGTGTCCCCACCTGTGATTGCCAGTGGATCTCCAGTGAGGCCACATGAACCTGCTTGCCAGACAGAAATCAAGAGGTGCCATCTGCAGGTACCAAAGTGTGGGTGCTAGAGAGAAAAATGGGTGAAGGGAAGCACCTCCTGCCTCTTTCCAGTTTCCAGACCTTTGCTAGAATCTCCTATTTCTGGGCTCTCCGCCTGCCTGTCTCTCTCCGCTATACTGGATACCCTGTTTTTCTATCCTTTATTTCTAGCCAGACTGAGGATTGGAGATATTTGAATGAAGATGGAGAACTCGGCTTGGCTTACCAAGGCCTAAAAGAAGTGGCCAGGTCAAATTCACTCCCGTCTTTGTGTCTGCTTCCCTGTGTGCTGCTCACGTTGCTCCTTGTATTTTGGCTGGAGGGGTTCAGGGGCACAGGGCACAGATATGTGGGCTGCTGCCCAGTGGTCCCTGGTGTTGCCTGTCAGCTTGTGTCTAAGCTGTGTGGGATAGCTTAGGGAAGGCTGCCTGTCTTGGTCAAGCTGATAGCACCAGACAGCCCAGTTGAGCCTTAGAAGCCGCATGATCCCACTCCCTGCTTCTCTAAATGAAGAAACAGAAAAGAAGTGGAGCTTCTGTGATGGCGAGCACACAGCTGTTAAGAGCAATACTGAGATCTACCTCTGGGGGCTCCCATGCCTGTGCTGCCTTCGTGTTCTGCAGGATCAGCCAAAACCATGATCCTGACATGGCTCTCAGCTGTGTGCCAAATGCAGGGTTTTTTGGAACCTGCCATCAGCACACAGGCTGTTCTTTGTGTCAAGGGTCCCTGGAGCTGACAAAGCCAAGTGCTGTGCATTCACTGCAGTATCCTACCCTCTCCCACACCCTCATGGGTAAGGGCACTAAGCGTGGAGCATTTTGGGGACTTGCTGGTTAAGTGGAAGATCGAGCATTTGAGACCAACCATCATCTACACTGTTACTTGTCAGCCTTCAGCAGTGGTTGAAAGAACACAACATGATGGTCTCCCTGTTTTTGCTAGCATGTGACTTCCAGGGGCTATGCTGGAGCTTTTCTGAGCTACCCAACAAGAGATGGGGTGATGCTATTTAGGTTTATTTCCCAGAATGAAAAAGAAGCTTGGCAAGGTGACATGAGTGCCATCAAGAGCTCCCTCAGCAGGGTAGTGACAGCAGAACAGGAGCTGCCCCCCTTCACTCGAGCTCACATCTCAGAGAAGTGTAGGCACTCTTCCTCCTGCCAGTGTGGGAGAGAGTCTGTCCCAGCAACAAGGGAGGCATCATCTCTCCTGGCTCTGCAGCCTTTCCCTGGGTTCATTTGTGGCCTCACATCCTGTGAGGAAGGTGGCACTGGGGTTACAGGAAAAGAGTGAATCAGAACAGGACTTGGGACACAATCATTATAAGGAAAGTGATTAATGAAAGTAAAGCTCTTCTTTTTTTTTTCTTCTTAGCAACATCAATAGGGAGGTGGCTCATGCCCACACACTGTACCCTGTAGAACTATTGTGAGGACAATATGCAATATGTCAACTTTTAAAAAAAGAAAGGGGAAAAGAAAAAAAAAAGTAATGATTGAATGTGTTAATGTTTAATTGTTTGACCAATCTTATATACCTATATCTATTAATCTAAACTGATCTGATGATGAAAATTGTAATATAACCATTGTTAAATTTAAAAAAAATGAAAATGAAAAAAAAAGAAAAGAAAGCTCTTTGCACACACCCGTGTAGCAAGCAGAATAAACATCAGACAGCTGCTACTTATGTTACTACAGTAGTGATTATTGAGAAAGATCATGTTACTACCCACTCAGAAATTTGTTTTATGGGAAGAGGGACCCATGTGCCAAGCTAGGTGACTCCTCATGTCACTGTCAGCAGCTCAGGTGTAATATAGAGTAAGTAGGTGAGTGTGTTAATAAAATAGCATATATAACAGCTGTGCATCAGGAGACCTGACTTATAAAAACACCTTTGCCCTGGCTGTGGCCTGGGCCCTCTCTCAGCCTTATGTTTCCCCCTTGCGCACTGAGGAGGAGAGCCCGAGCTTTGCCAGGGTTCCTACCAAGCCCTGCACTGATCCCACAGCCCACATAGAGCAATGAGGTCACGAACAGGGAGCGCACAGCACAGGTCATAAGCCCATCCCTGGGCAGCATGCCTAGAGCCTGGGTGTTCCTGCTCTCTTGTTAAATTTACAACACACTGGTGATTACTTTTATCATATTGTGCCCAATTTGATATCTGCTAAATATGGTGCTGTCTAAAATGCCTATTTATGAAGTCACCCCACCACACTCCTTAAGTTGTTGTTTCCACTGGTAATAGACCTAGGCCCATCATGTCCTCATTCACTGTGTCTCTTTGAGAAGGCCCTGGAGCAGCTGTGAATTCATTCTGCTGTGGAGCAGCCAGCAGGGCCAACAGCATGTGCTGGGCCCCACCCACAGCTTAGCTCTGGGCCCAGCTCTGGAGCCTCTGCAGGATCTCAGGAAATAACTGGGACACATTATCCCATGCAAACTATTTTGAGGAAGCTTTTCACAGTCCTTGTCATCGAGTGACCCTGCCTTTCTTTCAAATAAAGTCGACTGACTAATCTGAAACCTGGGTAAAAACATCACTGTGGCCATATTTGTTCAGTTCCTAAACACTCCACTTCTGCTGAGTTTTCTTCTGAGTCTCCCCAAAGTGTGGGAGCCCTGGCCTTTGGCCTTTTAAACTCAGTCACTAAGCTCTCACTCCAATCTATGACATAAGTTGATCTTCGTTTTTCAATACTAATGATTAAACCTACAGCCTTCACAATGTTTTGCAATGAGCTACATTGCTAGACCTCTTTTTTTCTCTTCCTGAGACACAGTCTTGCTAAGTTGCCCAGGCTGGGCCCAAGCTTCCTGCATCAGCATCCCTGAGTGCTAGAATTAGTACTACACCCAGCTACAGGTTATTTTGGGTTGGTTGGAAAATTGTTAAAAAAGTGTGTGTGTGTGTGTGTGTGTGTGTGTGTATATATATATATATATATATATATATATATATATATATATATATATATGATAAAGTAGAGATAGTAATGGTGAAGATAAACAGAAAGGCAATATATAAGCCCCCTCAAATTTGTAGGGAATCTCCTGTAAGGGAAATAATTAGTTCAGCTTACTAGAATTTTGTCTTAATTATTTCTGTGAACTGTGGGACAGTGCAAATAAATGCTTGAAATTAAAAGACACTATATAGTCAGGGATATAGTTCAGTGGGCAAGCACCTGCCTGGTATTAATCCCCAATACTAAAACAAAAATAATAAGAGACTCTATAAGAAATTTATTTGTCCCAATGATATTTTGACTTGGAGATAGTTTCTTAGTCCTAAACCAAGAGATTAAGCTCACAGAAGAGGAATAAGTCAAGAAAAAGGCCTAAGCCCAGGGATACCTTTGGCCTTGGCTTCCCATCATCTGAGGAGGAAAGACTGGCCTGCTTGCCTGATGGACTCTGCAGTGTCTATCTCCTTGCTGCAAGCATCCCCTACCAGCGTTACCCACTTGCTGCTGTCTGCTTGTCTGCTCCCCTAGTGTGTTTCTGTCTGTGGTCCTCAGCTGGGGAGCCACCCCAATCCACGTGGTCACCTGTGCCCCTCTTCCGGCTACAGGCTGCTAGAAGCCCAATTGCAGGCCCAGAGCCTAGAACATGAGGAGGAGGTGGAAAGTCTCAAGGCCCAGCTGGAGGCTCTAAAAGAAGAGATGGACAAGCAGCAGCAGACCTTCTGCCAGACTCTGCTGCTCTCTCCAGAAGCCCAGGTGGAATTTGGTGTCCAACAGGAAATATCCCGATTGACCAATGAGAACTTGGTGAGTAGCCATGCTCTGTGGTTTGCAGCTCTGGCAATCACGTGCTATAAGAAATCAGCATCACAGTTCACTCCCATGGAAAGGTTTGAGTACATAGCTCTCTAGTAGAAATAAAGATTATAGAATTCCCAGTCTAATGATGAGAGATAGCTGAAACATCCTTTTAGGACTTAGTGGCTTACAGTAGTAACCACTACTGTACAGATTAGGAATTCTCACAGATCTCAGGGAGGACAGCATGTGTCTGTTCCACCTGGCATTTGCTAGGGCTAGAAGATCCAGAACAGCTACATTCCCATGTCTGGGGGCTGAGACCTCCATCCTGCTCTGGGTGGCCTGGGTCTCCACTTGTCCTCCCTCTTATTCATTGGTCTAGCCTGCACTACAGTCTTAAAGCTTGGTCCCAGAACTAGCATAATGTTACTCCACCACTTGCTGTCAACTAAGACAGATCACCTTAGGTCAGGTGTCCTTGGGGATAGATCTTATCTCCCAAAAGAAGGAATTATTGATGGCTAGCCTACAGGCAGTCACCAAAGGAGCTCTGGCAGACGCCAGGCAAATGGAAAGGAAGTCTCTGTCCCATGAATACTTATGGCACAGTAGATATAAGGCATGTAAAAAAAAAGAAAGGAGACAGTGCTTTTAAAAACATGATTCTACATGAGATTAACCACAAATATTACAAAAAAAAAACTGATTAGAGGGAAGACTCTGGGGAAGAAGTGAGGCAGAAAGGGGATGTGATGTGTAGTGTTGCATGGAGCAGAAGGGAGAAGTTTTGGACAAAGGTGTCTGGACAGATGGATGGGGATGGATGCCAGAGCAGTGAGCCCGAGGGCACTGGTGGCAAACCTATGGCACACATGCTGCAGCAGGGTGTTTGTATCACGGGGGCTCTAAAAGGTCCATGTCACTGCTGGATAGGTGAAGGTAAGGAAGAAGACAGGCTGAGATCTTCCTTGACCCAGGCAGAGTCTGGTTCCCCTAGGCAGAGCCAGCCACAGAAAGTTCTGGGGGGTGGTTTGGTTTATATTTCCTGCTCAGCATATCGTGGTGCCTTCTGTGTGCTGGCCAGCGAAACACATCCATCCATCAGTGAGGAAGACATGCAGGCACAGTTAGCCACACATAGTTGTCTCAGCTACTCTTCTCGTTGCTGGGACTAATAGCTGACACCCAAAATAAGGGAAGGAAAGGTTTATTAAGCTGACAGTTACTGGAGGTTTCAGTTCATCCTTGCTGACACCAAAGTAGAGTGGCACAGGTTAGAGAGCATCAGTTCATGGTGCAGAATAGCAATGATTGCAATGGGCAACAGTGACAACAAAGAGAGAGTCTTTCTCTGTCTCTTACATTCAGGCTCTCTGCCTCAACGTTATGGCTATAACACTGACACCCATAATCCCAGTGAATCATGAGTTAATCTCAAATGCTAGAATTCCCCACCCCTTGACTGCATGAGGTTTTGGGGGAACAACTAGACACAAACCATAACAATAGTATGCTGGGGAACTCTAGTAATCAGTAGATTAGGGAAAATCACTTCTGGCTAATGTGGTAGCAAATCACTAACACTTTGAAAGGTCAGTGTTTGGGGATAGATCTCAATCTGAGAATTCTTTTTTCCTAATTTTACATCTTTATAAAGATAAATAAATGAACTCATTATAGAATCAATGATCAGGCATACAGTCTTCATTGGCCATGGTGCTGAGATTGAGCTTTTGGCTCACTCTTGTCTATGGGCCAGCCTAAAAGATTGTCACCTAAGATATCTTTAGAGGTTCTACAAGAATATGCTTACTTTTATAGTACAGCCTCTTTCCCATCACAGAGGCTGTACGATACAAGTGACAAAATGGGTTCTTCCTCCCTGCTTCCCCTGCCATAGAAACCACTGTCTAGCTGGATCAGGGTGACATCAGTGACAAGAAAATTCTTCCCCTGTTACTGAAAATGGCCTCAACTCACCAATAAAAGAAAAAGACTGACAGGTGGATCAAGAAGCAAGATCCAACAATATGCTGCACTTAGGAAACATATTTAACCCTCCCCCAAAAAATTCATAAACTAAAAGACAAAAGATGGAAAACAATTCTCCATGCCCCAGGAACCCAGAAAAAAAGCAGAGGTACCTATTCTATTTGCAGACAGTGCAAACTTTAAGCCAGAGCTAATCAAGAGAGACAAATTAGTTCACTACATACTTTTTAAAAGAAAATACTAAGAAAAAGAGCAATAATAAATATTTATGCACCAAACACAGGTTCACCCAACTGCCTAAAAGAAATTATAAAAGACATGAAAAACAAAATAAGAACTGGGGAGATAGCTAAGCAGCATAAGGGCCTACCTGGCAAGCTCAAGGTCCCAAGTTTGATCCCCAGTACTTCATGCCATGCTGGCCACTGAGCCAGGTATTATGGTGCATGCCTGTAATCCCAGCTATAGGGAGGCTAAGACAGATCACTACAAGTCCAAACTGTGTAGCAAGACCCTGTATCAAAAAAAAGCACTAATACAATGGTAATGGGGATTAATACCTTATTCTCACAGAGATCAACTAGACAAAAATCAAAGAAATATTAGAATTAACCAAGCCTGTGAACAAATGGACTTGGTAGATATCTACAGAATATTCCACCACAAAACATCAGAACACATTCTTCTCAGTTGCTCATGGGAAGCTTTTCAAAATAGATCATATATTAGCTGCCAAAATATATTTAAGTATTGAAATACAGGATCCTGAGTTCAATCCCTGGTAATAAAAAAAGAAAAAGTTTAAATGTAGAGGAATTGAAATCATCCCATGCATACTATCTGATCATAGCTCAATAAAAGTAGAAATCAACAATAAAGGAAATCACAAAAACTACATTAACACATGGATATGAAACAACACCCTTCTGAACAACCAATGGGTCACAGAGAAAACAGCATATACAATTACATAATAATGCTGATAAAACATTATGCAATGAAAACCTAATTTTCCCTATGAGAGAAACTTACAGTGATGAACTTGCACATCAGGAAAACAGGATGAGCTCAAACATATAACCTAATGTTGAATCTCAAGCTTCTGGAAAAAAAAGAACAAATCAAACCCAAAACTCATACAAGGGAGGAAATTATAAAGAGCAGAAATTAATCAACAGAGATTCCTCTACATTTGATACAAAGAATCAATGAACCAAACGGTTTTTTTAAAGAATAAATAAATAAAATTTATATTGAACGTTATCAATAAATAAAATTGATCAATCAAATAAAATTGGCATTGACTGTTAGCCAACCTGATCAGAAAGATGAACCAAAAAACACAATTCAAACAAGTAGGAATGAAAATGGGAAAATCACAACAGCTCCACAGAATCCAGATCATCAATATCTACTATGGGAACCCATGCTATAAGAAAGTGGAAAGCACAGAAGAAATGGGCAGATTCCTAGACACAATCAAATTGCCAAAACTAATTCAAGAAAATATAAACATTCTGAATAACCTAATATTAGCCAATAAAATTGAACATGTAATTTAAAATTTACCATAAAGAAAAGTCTAGGTCCTGACAGATTCACTGTTGAATTCCTTAAGAAATTTAGAAAACAACTCATGCTGAAACTCTTTAAAGATACTGAAAGGGAAGCAGTATTTCCAAAGTCATTCTTGTATTGCAAGTATTACCCTAATTCCAAAACCAGAGGAGAATGCAACCAAAAAGGAAAACTATAGACCAATCTCCCTGATGAACCCAGTTACAAAAATCTTTAATAAGACACTGGCAAACAGAATACCAGCAGGTCATCAAGAAGATTATACACTATGACCAAATATGAGTCATACTAGGGATATAGAAATGGTTTAACATATGCAATAAATTTAATATACAATATTACAAGAGCCAAGGACAAAAACCACATGATCATCTCAGTAGATGCAGAAAAAGCATTTGACAAAGTCTAACACCCATTCATAACAAAAACCCTTCAGAAAATTGGAATAAATAGTCTTTACCTCAATTGTATAAAATCCGTCTATGACAAGTCAACAGCTAACATCATATTGAATGGTCAAAAACAAAGCTTTCACTGTAAAATAGGAATAAGACAAGGATGCTCACAGTCACCACTCCTGTTCAATATAGTTATGGAAACATTAGCCTGAGCAATTAGACAAGAGAAAAAAATAAGTTAAATTATCATTTGCAGAAGAAGATGGTATACTCTACATAAAACACCTCAAAAACTCCACCATACAGCTCATAGATTTAATATCCAAATTCAGTAGTGTGGCAGGACATAAAGTCAAAAATCAATAGCATTCCTCCCTACAGACAACAAATTCACAAAGAAATTAGAAAAACCACATCCCTCGCAATACCACCTTAAAAAATTAAATACTTAGGAGTCATCTAACAAAGGATATAAAAGTGCCCTTGAAAAGAAGATTGAAACACATGTCAGAAAATGAAAAAAAAAAAAATGGCCCTTGCTCTTGGATAGGAAGAATCAACATAGTGAAAACGGCCATCCTCCCAAAACTGCTATACAGATTTAATGCAAGACCAATCAAAATATCATTAGTATACCTGATCTAAAGAAAACATTCCTAAAATTAATTTGGAACCAGAACAGACCTAGAATAGCAAAAGCAATTCTGAGCAGCAAAGATAGCTCAAGAGGCATCACAGTCCCAGACATTAAATTATACTACAAAGCTACTATGATTAAAAAAAAAAAAAAAATCAGCATATTATTGGCAAAAAAAAAAAAACCTAAACAAAACCAAGGATCAGTGGAACAGAATAGAAGATACAAACAAAACTACAAACATACTCAGCCACCTTGTCTGTGACAAAGGGGCTAAACATATTCACTGAAAAAAAGATACTCTCTTTAATAAATGGTTCTGGAAAACTGGCTTTCACATACTAAAGGTTAAAACTAGGCCATAGATGTAAGCAGGGACATGATCAAAACCCAGACTATAAGGAAAATAATGCAAACAATCAAAAGCTGGGATCTCACTTTATTAAAAAGCCTTTGTGCAACAAAAGAAATCACCAGAATGAAAAGACAACCCACACAGTGGGAAAATTTTAGTCAACTGTCCCTCAGACAAATGACTTCTATCTAAAATATATGCAGAATTTAACAAAAATTAGATTGCTCAAATTCAAAGACATCCAAAAACAGACATGTAAGATGACCATGTACCTCTCAGATAAAGAAATACAAATGGCAAATAAATGAAAAAAGGTTCAACATCATTGGTCATTTAAAAGATGCAAGTTAGGGGCTGGGGAGATAGTTCTGTGGCACAAGTGCCTGCCTGGCAAGTGTAAGGTCGTGAATTCGAACCCCAGTCCCACAAAAAAAAATTAATTTAAAAAAATTTTTTAAATTAAAGATGCAAACTAGAATAACAATGAGATTCCATCTCACCCAAGAAAGAATGACTATCATTAAAAAAATCAACCAATAACAAAATGCCAACAAGGCTGTGGCGGAAAAGAAACTCTCCACTGTTGGTGGGAATGTTGATTAGTGCAACCACTATGAATATCAGTATGGGGATTCCAAAAAAAACTAGGATTGGAGGTCCTATATGGCCCAGATATTCCCTTTCTGGTGTCTTCCTAGAATTAAAAACATCATACCACCGCAATATACGTGCACATGTTTATAGCAGTGCAATTAATCACACCTAGATCTTGGAAACAACCCAAATGCCCTTTAATCATGGAATGAATAAAAAAGATGTGTTTTCTTTTTTAACATAGTGGACTACTACTCAGCCATAAGGAAAAATAAACTGGAGACTTTTATAGCTAAATGGATACAACTCAAGACCATACTCAGAGATGAAATAAATTGGACCCATATGTGTAAACATATTGTCTCTCATGTAAGAAGCTGAAAGAGTAAGATCCAAAATGTACAATAGATCTTGTGAAATGAGGGGAAAAAAAAACTGTTCAAAAGACAAACTGATGGAAGGAAAAGAAAATATTTAGACTCATGTTATACAGCTAGCTTCTCTTAGTTCATTGCTAATATTGTTTGTACATGATATCATGCCTGTATCTTATAAAAGACACTAATGACAATGTATAATTACTATAACTCCTACTAACCTGTTTCAAAACTGTTTTATTGGGGTTTTCTTCTCCTTAAAATCAATCTCTCTCCCCCTCCCCCTCTCTCGCTCTCCTCCCTTAATGACTTGCATTCTGGGTCTCAGCAGGCTGACTGGTTTCCAGTGGCAACAGTTACTAGGGACTGGGGCCACAGCTGCTGCTGTTTGGCTTCTAGGCCTCAGGTGATCTCCCTGGTCCTTGCAGCCAGTTTCCCTGTGCCCACATTCCTTCAGCTCCGACTGTCCATTCTGTCTCAGGGCACTGACCATGCTTCTCCAGGACACTGGGCTGAGTTTCTCTTAGAGATTGACAGCAGCCTGAGGAGGCTTGGCTTGGGGAGCCCTGGGATTCCACAAGCTGTTGTAACTAGGAGGAGTTTGTCCTGTGATTGTTGAGGTAATGGCTTCTGACTCATGTCCACTTCCTGGGCTCACCTGCTTCCTGGGCTCCAGCAGAAGGAGCCCAGCCTCTGCTTGACAGTGGCCTGCGAACCGCTCTGGATCCTCTGCTCCCAGCCAGCCAGTCTTTTACCTGCCATCCAGAGTAGTACTCAAGTCTGTTATGACTCTGCTCCTTTCTGCTTTTTAGGACCTTAAAGAATTGGTTGAGAAGCTGGAAAAGAATGAGAGGAAGTTAAAAAAACAACTGAAGATTTACATGAAGAAAGTCCAGGACCTAGAAGGTAAAGTGTGGTTGTCTTTTGTGAGGCAGAGATGCACATGGCCTCTCCTACAGGACTGGGCTGCTGCCTTTCAGCACACTGTGCCACCTCTCTGGTGGCTGAGGCTACCCTAGCTATGCTGTAGAGAAATTCTGACTTCCTGAGCATACCTGGTCTCAGCTGTCAGAGTCTGGGTGAAAAATGTGAATCAAGTAGGTTTCAGGTGCTTTCTCTGAGCCAAGGATCTGTGGGGTAGAAGAAGTAAGGCATAGAGAGTGACCTGGTAGTTCTGCCTTCGAAGGGCTTAGAGTTAGAGGCATTACTTTCTGGGGTAAAAGACTACTGTATAACATGTAGACCCCATCTCCAGGCCTCTTACCCCACAGCATGGAGTGTCAGGGTTAAACTTCCAGTCTGGAGTCCAGTTTAGAAAGTTATCTGTATTGCCATTTCCAAGCACTGAGAATTGCCTCCACTCTCACCCCCACTGCATGGCACTCTAAGTGCATGCCACTCTGTGGAGCCATGTATGGACCCCTTGTCCCTGGATATCCTTGTCATCCTTTACTTTTGATTCAACAGCCACTACCCTAGAACTCCTCTCATGTGCTATCCTAACACTACAACCTGTTGACACAGTCCTGATCACAGGTGTTATTTTGTTTAATCATCTGCTTACATCCACCTGCTGCTATAGACCAGGGCCTTTAGGAGGCCAGGGATGTCCAGGTGTGTGGTCACGTATAGGCAGGTATGGGCTCTTGCTAGCTGGTGCTCTCTCCCCATACCTGCCCATGGAGCCCATCCATATTTTGCTTTCTTGTTTTTTGTTTGTTCTCATTCTCCTAATTTCATGGCTACCACCTTTTCCCTTTTTTAGTCCTAAAACCTGGCATTCCTTTCCTCCTGTACCTACCCCTCCTCCTGTGACTAGTCCTTGTCCCTTATCCTCAGATAACTGAGCAGCTCCCAGGCCCTGTGTATGGTCACTGTCTGTGCTGCATCCCTGCCCCATGGCCTACAAAGTAAAATCCTTGCTATTCTGTGGTTGTTCCTCTCCTTGCTTCCCATGTCCCCCAACACACAGCCTCCCTGTTTCTCTCCCATTCATCCAGAAGCTGGGGGAAGTAGGATCTATAGACTGATAGGCCAGCCCATTTCTGCCTAGTCATGGAGAGTCATGCCAATCCTTCATCCCACCTGCTCCTTTGGGCCCTTCCAGCTTCAGCTGTGATCAGCACCCATGGTGCATCTACGTGGCCAAGCTGCACAGTACACAGTGTGTGTCCATGTGAAGGTGCAGATGCATCTCCCTGCCTACACTGACCAGGGCAAGGTTGAGCTCCACTGTGTCTGCTCCAGTGCTCAGAATAGTGCCCCATGTGCAGCAGACACCCAGGAGGAGAATCTGGATGACTCCTACCTCTGCCCTCTCAGGCTAAAGGAAGGCCTGAGTGAGGGTTGACCAGCCTTTGTCACCTTCAAATGCCCCACCAAAGTTACTCCTGCATAATTATCTCTGTGGTTGCATAGATTGCACTTAGCAGGATCTGAAACCTAAGTCTACCTTGGGGTGCCAGTGACAGTGCTTTCTGTAGCCTGGACACCATTACGTTTCCTTGCCCATAATCATTGGCAGTGTCCTCAGTCTTGGACCCCTGCAATTGCACTACAGCTGTGTCATGATGTCTGTTCTCTGCCCACATAAGGGAGCCAAGCTGAGCTGAGCTAAGCAGAGCAGGCCTGGCCAGGGCTATAACATCCTCCCACATTATGGTACTGCCTTTTCTCACAATTTGACAGAGAAAAAGCAGCTGGCAACAGAATGGGTTGAACATCTTGCTCCTTCACAGCCTTCACAAGTGGTTTGTACTCCAAAACCTGTCCATTGCCATTTCAAAGATTTTTCCTCCCTTTGTCTGGAGTGGACAGAGAATCAAGTGCTGCATCTTAAGGCCACATCTAAGGTGTGGTACAAGGCTGCAGTAGCAGACCCATGGAGTGTGAGAGCTCAGGGACCGGAGCACTGATCCCCACAACCAGGTTTAAGCCTCTGCCCTCCAGTCCCAGCCCTGCTCACAGTGTACCACTGGACATCCTTGTCTTAGTCACTTTCTTATCACTGGGACACAGCACTGGCACCTACAACTTATAGGAACAATGGTTTATTTTGGCTCAGAGTTTGGTGAGGTTTTAGTCTGTAGTTGGCTGGCTCCAAGGCAGTGTAGGGCATGGCAAAGGAGGCTTGCTCACTGCATGGCTCTCGGGAAGCACAGAGAGGGAATAGGAAGGAGACAGACCCTTCCAGGCCACGCTTCCAGTGAGTCCCTTCCTCTGACCAGGCTTTACCTCCCAAATTGCAGTGAGCTGTGAGCTCAGCTGTAGACCCGTTGATGAGTGTCACATTTCTAGGATCCAAGCATCTCCTCAGTGCCCCACCCAGCAGCCTGTGGCTTTAGAGGGAGTCAGAGCTATAAACTGAAACAGTCCTCATTCATGTTTGCCCTCCTCTCTCTCCCATTCAGCTGTCCAGGCATTGGCCCAGAATGACCGAAGGCACCAGGAGCTCACCAGGCAAGTCACTGTGCAGCGGAAGGAGAAAGACTTCCAGGGCATGCTAGAGTACCACAAGGAGGACGAGGCCGCCCTCATCAGGAATCTGGTGACAGGTCAGAACCCACCAGGCACCCCACAGTAGCACTCACATCACCTCTCCACTTCCAGTTCTGTCCACAGCACGGCCAACCTGAGCCCGAGCCTCATACAGCCGCATCCATGCCTCACCCTCATAGCCACTGCTCCAGCTGCCCCCTACAATAACCCACTACTTTCCCAGGTTAAAAAAAAAAAAAAATCCACCTAATTAGAGCCTCATATAAACTTGGGAAAGGGAGCATCTCTTCCTCCTGTGGTAGGTGAGGACAGGGGAGCTCCCAGGGTGGCTCAGCTGTCACTCACCTCTCCCTAGCAGCAGCAACAGTCCCCTTTCCTTGGTGAAGCTCAGCATGAGTGACAGCGCTTTGGAAGTCAGCTCATGTTTATGAGCGCCTGCTGCGACCAGGAATTCTACCAGCCACCTTGGCCTCCTCTCCTTGTCTTCATCCTCTCAACAGCCTTTTCAGGAGCTGCTACGCTATTCTCATTTTATAAGCAAAGCTGCAGCCATTCTAGAACTTGTCTTGGTCACACAACAAGCCTGCAGTGATCACAGACTCAGACTTGTTCTGTTTGGCCCAACTTTACACTTCCTAGCTGCTGTGTAATGGGGCACATGTGGAGATGGGTCTGAACTTAGCCTGTTTTCAAATATGACTCTTTCTTCCAGGCTGTGTAGGTGAGAACCAGTGTTCTCATAAGTAAGCACCAGTAGTACAAAATGATGAATATCAAGGTTAATACTATGCTGCTCACAGCATGGACCAGTAGAATCAACAACCCCTTAGAAAATGCTAGAAATGTAAAATTCTAGGTTCTGCTATAGACTTCCCAAATCAGAATGGATATAGCAAGGAACCAGGTAATTCACCTCCTCCCTACAGTCCTGCATGCAAAGGGTCAGGGGCCAAGACAAGCATTACAAGTTTAAAGGCATTCAGTGCAGGCTACTGAAGTCCACCCCACAGAGCACCTGTGCCTAGGTCAGGATTATGCTGGTCCATCATGGAAGTTCATCAAGATGAACCATACCATCCCTGCATTCATCTGCAGGTTCTTGTCCAAGCACATGACAGTTTCAGGGCTGACCTTCCTGGCCCTGATGGGCTTGCCAGAGTTACCAGGCAGCTCTTGGAGCTGCTTTGCAGAGCCACTCCCCACCCCAGCTTGGTCCTCAGTTGCCAGGAAAGAGAGCTTCCCTGTTACCTTCTGCCCCTCCGGGTTACTCTTCCTGGATAATCAGTGAGTGAAGTCTGCCTTGCATTTGCAGGTTGTGCACCTATGCACTTGAATAATTCTGTATGGATAATTCCACAGATCTGGGAGAAGGTGCTACCTTCTGGGCCAGCAGGCAGAGCTCTTTGGAGTTCTCACCTCACCTCAGAATGTATGGCCAGTCTTCCTCTGGTCTCATGCCCCACGTGCCTTCAGCAGGCCACCTTCATGCTATGTGCCCAGCCCCATCCAGTAGCTTCATGCGCAGCTTGTCTAGCTCCCTTCTCTGTGGTGCCCTGTGTCCCCATCTATAAAGTAGCATAGTAGGACAACCTTCCCTACCACATCATGTGACATCTAACCCTGGGGAAAGTGTCAAATGAAAAGTGCACAGCCTTCTCACAATGAGAAATTCAAAGAAAGGGCAGCTTTTGCTGAATCCGTGAACTTCAAGTAAGAGTCAAACACTAAAAGAGGCTCCTGAAGTCCCTCCCACTCCTCAGCACCATGCATCACCTCACCCTGGGCACAGGAAGAATGAGGTGCAACCTCTCTAGAATGTACTTTCTTCCAATTGTTTAATTTGATGTTTTTAGTAGCCCACTTACAGCTGAACATTTTGCTCTTTTATCAAATGTTAATTTGCCCTGTAGTTGTCCAGTGATTAAATGTGATACAAGTTCACCTGAAACTTCTTTAAACAGGCTGCATTAGGAACAAACATTTACATTTTGGTGAATGAAGCTCAAAGTTCATAGCACCAGGGTTAACTAAATAAGACCAACTGTTTAACTTCAGTAAGTTAAATAAATGAATGCCAAGTGGCCTCTTGTGACTGTCATTGCTAAAGTGGCTCCATGCAAAATCACCTTCTGCTGAGTTGCCCAGGAAAAGTACCCAGTCAACTGCCCCTGCAGAAGATTCCATCCAAATAGATAGGCCACCTCTTAGAACAGTGGTTCTCAACCTTGCTAATGCCATGACCCCACAATACAGTTCCTCACGTTGTGGTGACCCCAAACCAAATAATAATTTTGGTGGCTACTTCAAAACTGTAATTTCAAATAAATAACATTTTCTGATGGCTTTAAGCAACCTCTGTGTTTTAGTTGTTCAACCCCCGCTGGGGTCACGACCCACAGGTTGAGAACCACTGTTAGAAACTAAGCACTGGTGTGTTGCTTTGGAGGAGAGAAGAGAGTAGAGTCGTGGTCTCTTCCCTAAAGATGCTAAGATCTAGCTGGGAAGCCCTAGAAGGGCCATTTGGTTGTTTTTTTTAACTGATGTCTGAAAATATTGGCAAGTCAGAAAGAAATACATATTCTGGGTACTTTGCAAATCACCTAGGTGATTTGCAAAGCATTACTGTAAGCCCTTCTATTTGAGGTGAGGATTCTGACAAAGTGTCCCTGTAGATCTCACACTTACTGTCACTGTTTTAGACCTGAAGCCCCAGATGTTGTCTGGTACAGTGCCCTGCCTCCCTGCCTACATCCTTTACATGTGCATCAGACATGCGGATTACACCAACGATGACCTCAAGCTGCACTCCTTGCTGACCTCCACCATCAATGGCATTAAGAAAGTCCTGAAGGTAAGGGCCTGTGTGGAAGGCTGGATTTTACAGTACACTAGAAGAAGGCAGTATCTCACTGTTGCTCCTCTTGTATGGCTTCTGCAACAGCAAGTTCGCTCAAGCCACCAACTGTGCTAACAGGGATGCCCAGCAGTTCCCAGAGGAGCATGCTTAGTCTCAGAGGTGGCAGGAAGCCCAGAACTCCAGTGTTGACCTCAAGCCATCTCTGCTAGGCCTCCAGAGACACCCAGCACTGTGCTTACAGAAGCCTTGTCGGCCCAGTGCCACAGACACTAGGGAGATGGCTGTCTTGCTGCAGGCAGGCCTCACTCTGGACAGAGTTCAGGGCCATATCTGGAAACAGGCACTCTTCCATCTTTCCAAAGGGGCCGGATGCTTACTGCCCAGGGTGAGGCACAGGAAGAACTCTGGACATGTATCAGTTTACTAGGTGAAGCACCCTGGACCAGGACCCACTGTCATAGGCATTGAAACAGTTCAGGTACGCTGCCTGAGATATAAGGTCTTCCTAGTATAGACACAGGCTAACTTGCCAAGTTAAGGCCTGCCCACAGAAAGCTGGACTGTGGTGGCAAGACAAGACTTTTGAGGGAAATTTGCCCTCAGAAGTAGGGGTTCCAACTCCATGCAGACATGAGCCCCAAGTATTACTGCTGTTAGAGACTATCTTCAGTTCTCCCCCATACTGCCTCTGCTAGACACAAGCCATCCTCAAGAGCACTGAGGCCAAATTCTGGGTCTACTAGCCCGGATTCCTTCCAGGAATGCACCAAGCCAGCCTTGAATCTGGGCTTCATGCTCCTGAAAGTGGCATTGCCTTCTCTACTCTAGTTTCCCTGTGCAGTGTAATCCACTCAGCACTAGATATATGTTACCTGCATTCTAGTGACTCTCAAAGTGTGTGTCTCTGCCTTTGACTTCTTTAACAACTTTCAGCTGGAGTCCTAGGCCAGTCCAGGGCAGCCCCAGTTTAACTGTGTCACTTCCTTAGGGAAGCATTCCTATTGTCCTGAACTAAATTAGCACCCCATCCCACCCCTCCCACCTTTTCTATTGGCCATTCATACCGCTCTCATCCACTTAAATAATGTTTCTTGCCTCAGAGAATGAGCTCTATGGTGCAGAAGCTAGAGCATAATTGCTTGGCTTGCTAAGTGGCCTTGGTCACTTAGTTATAAGTTTGTTACCGTGTGTTATACTTAACATCATTGGACACCTGCCCTCCACATCTGTGCAACATCAGATTATTTCACTGCCCTGCTCCCTGTCATCCCTGCATTGAAGAACTGATAGCTTGGAATCAGAGCCAGCCAGACCAAGGGCTTAGACTAGTACCTGAGGCCACAGCTTCATCTTACACTTGACTTCATGTTCGTCAGCTGCAGGTGGGGGTAGCTTTTCTTCATGTGTGTTCCTAAAGCATAGCACTTAACAGAGGAAGAGATCCCCATCTATTCTGTGGGGATCTATGTACCCTATAGTACTTCTCAGCAAGCGGTCTCCTCTCTGACTGGCAATAGCCCTGCCAGTCAGGGCTGCTGAGGAGTGCTAGGTGGTAGTAGGGAACATGGGAGGACAGGGACAGAGTGAGAATTTCACCTGACAGGAGCCACTTATTCATAGCTAGGGATCTTCATTTCTTCTCACAGAAGCACAATGACGACTTTGAGATGACAACATTCTGGTTATCCAATACCTGCCGCCTGCTTCACTGTTTGAAGCAGTACAGTGGAGATGAGGTGAGTGCTGAAACGGGTTCCCCAAAAGCATCCCTGATTTAAATCCCTTAAGATGATATAAGGTTGTTGGAGCACTTCTGGGACTACAGAGTGTGGGCAGACCTTACCTGTAGTGACCGGAGGCCACAGGAGACCTAGTTCCAGGTGGCTTTGATTATTCCAAGGTTCCCTGAAACATGCCCCCACAGTTAGTAGAATTAATAGAAAAATTAGTTTGCTTAATTCACCCATTGTCAGGGATTCTCCAGGGAAATCCTTATGACCTTATATTTCTAAAGCCATTCTAAAAGAAACCATTTCCATGAATGCTGGAAGAAAGCTGAATTGTTCAGTGTGCCAGACTATATCCTAAGTCAATCAAGTAAAAAGGAGGTGCCTAATTGGAACTACACTGACCTTGAGCCCTGCTTCATGCTTCCACCCAAATTTGACTCCTAGTTCAATGATTTCAAATTTGTCTTTAGGCAGCTGACACCATCATTTTGTGTTCCTCTCTGGACTCTAGTCCCTGAGAGCCCCGCCCCTGCGCTCTGCATTTAGCCCGGCAACCTCCTAACAAATGTTGAACTTTGCACCTAGTGTCTGGAATGAGAGCCTCCCTAGCTCTAGCCCTGCCACCCCCAGAGGTTCCACTTCCTTTTTCTCTTGGTTTTCAGAGTTCATTGCTCACATTTCCCTCAGTCAAGACGCAGTCTACATGAGAAGCATGCAATAATTTTTTAAAATATGTTCTACCTTTTATGCCAGAACAAATATTGACACTCACTTCTATGAGACAGTACAAGGAAATGCAACGCTGTCCACCTACCTTCTTTAGATGGTAGAGTAATTTACTAGCTGTCCTGAGACTGAGAACCTCTGTTCAGTCATCTGCTTTAATTCTGAAAGGAATAGGTTAGGGTGGAAGAAATGGCCTTCTATTGTGTAACCTGTGACACGAATTATTACCACTTTAGGTGAAGAGTGATATTTAATGTCATTTCACTGAGATCTATCACCTTATCCAATGTAAACATATATTCTAAGTAAAATGCAGATTATTGTTCCTTGTGCTGATGTTCTCAGACAAGACTCCCCAGGTCTGGGGAGTCTACTGGGGAGTCTAATAAAAAAGAATGGAGGACTATCTTAGTAACCACAGTTCCTATTCCTCATGTTTTTGTTATATTAAAAATGTTTTATGCCTTAGCACAGGGCACAAGACTTTGCTAAGAATTTCACCTTGCTGAAAACAGCGCTCTTTCTAGCTGCTATTGGCCTCCTTCAGCCTAAATGAAAAGGACATTGATCACTGAGTCCTTTCAGTGTTCTTCTAGCATACATATATTTTATCCGGTTAATATAGAAAGCTAAGAGGACACAATGCTATTGTATGAGATCAGGTTACTTCCTCTGCTACTTCTGATACTCAGTGATAGAAGCCATGTAAAGTGTCTCCTTGTAGACATATATAATCTGGCCCATGGTCATTCTCTCTTCAGGGCTTTGTATACTCTGGTATTTTCAAGACCCTGAGTAGGGACTGCAGAAATCATGGGTCTCCTTTCTTTAACCTGGCGCCAACCTACATTTTGGTACTTTTTTTTTTTTAATTTGGTACATGGTCTCACTCCACAACTCAGACTCATAGTGATCCTCCTGTCTTAGCTTCCTCATTGCTGGAATTACAGGCATGTGCCACCAAGCCTGTTCTTGGTGGCTGGCACAGCCATGCAGTACCAGGGATCGAACCCAGGTCTTTGCATTTGCCAAGCAGGTGCTTAGACAGCTGAGCTCTCTCTCTGGACCCTACATTTTGGTACTTTAGATAAATCATTTTACTTTAGGGACTTGGACTCCATGATTTAGGCCTTTTTAATTATACAATTCTGACTTCTCTATCATATTGAGTGAGTTTTTTTACATTGCCTTTAAGTTCAAGGGCTGTCATCTAGGCCTTGAAAACTGATAGGACTTTGTAGAACATCTTACAAGTAAGTAGTACATGGGAATTACTAATGTGATTTGTCTTTCTTTTCTCATTGGTGTGATACAATACTTGGCACTTGCAAATTAAAGGAGGAGAGGATTTTTAGTTGTTGGCTCACAGTTTATAGAGGTTTCAGTTCATAGACACCTAGCTCCAAGGCAAGGTGAGATAGCAGAGGAGGCACAGCTCAAGGCATGGCCATGAGAAGCAGAGGGAGATCGGGGGAAGAGGGAAGGAGGCAGAGCCTTCTGGGCCACGCCTCCAGTGACCTACCTCCTCCAACCAGGCTTCACCTCCCACCTCACCTCTAGCTATCAGCTCATCCAAGGTCTAATCTCCTGCTAAGTATCATGTCCCCATGATCCAGTTGCTCCCAAAAGCCTCCAAAAACACTTTATAAATGCATGAAACTTTAAGGAGGATATCTAGGTATGAACCGAAACAAGAACAGAGCCTCTGAGATTGCTCTGAGCCCAGGAGATGGATCACAGAACCTCAGAAATGTACATCTCTCCTCTACAGGGCTTCATGACCCAGAACACCGTGAAGCAGAATGAACACTGTCTGAAGAATTTTGACCTCACTGAATACCGCCAGGTGCTCAGTGACCTTTCCATCCAGATCTACCAGCAGCTCATTAAAATCGCAGAGGGCTTGCTGCAACCTATGATAGGTAAGCTGGAATAGATTTCTGGTAATTTGTCTTGGAGCCTGAAGAAGTGGCTGTGGTGAGCTCTCCTGCTTTCTGGGAACCAAATACATTAGCCATGCCAAAACTTTCATAGTGAGGGCACAAGTAGTTGTACCCACCATTCCTAAGTGACCTGTGAAATTTTCAACACCATCCCATAAAAAAATACACATTATGGAAGCATAGTGATACAATTTTTCCTTTATCCCTTTTTCTATAGTATATTAGTTTTCTGAAAGCAAGTAATTTCAGTAAGCAATAAGCTCTCAGAGAGTAAAAAAATCCATATATGTATGTTCAAAATATATAATCCTCTTATCCATGATGTGCTTGATTCTGAAGGAAAGAAAGCATGTGAGCTCATGTGAAAGAACACAGCAGAAGCCCTCAGACAGTAAATACTTAGCACATACTATATATGAAGCAGTGAGTACTGGGGCACTAAACATGAAGTCAGAACTGGAAATCAAGGCAGTGGCATTGTCATTTACAGGTGGCACATATGTGCATCACTCACTATACCCCGTGAAGGCTTGGGAGGGACCTGAACTCCCCTGTGTGTAACACCTTCTCTCCATGCTTACAGCACAAGTAGGTTACAGGTGAATTCTAGGTAGGACCAATCCAGAAGGACATCACCTGGGAGGAGGTCACTCCTGCCTCTCTGGTAGTCCTCTAAGGCACCACCCAGGGAAACTGGCATCAAGCTGGAGACATGCCAGAACCCACAACACTGTAATGGTTGGTAATACCAATTCTGGAGTCAGATCTAGCTTCAGAGCCTGGCTCTGCCACTTCCTTGCAACATTACTTATAGGCCAATTACTTTATGCCTCAGTTTGCTCATCAGTAAAATACGTAGTACCTCATAGGCTCTTTGGATGATTAAAAGAAGCACTACATATAAAGTACCTGGCACACAGTTAAATCCTGCTCAGTAAGTCAGTTGGAATTACTAAACTAATACTGACATAGTAGCAGGGCGGTAACTACATTCCACAGAGTCCAACACATTAGAAAGTTTTTGCCAAGTGTGTTAAATTCCTGTGTCAACACTGTACACCTCAGGAATGCATCATTACTAAAGTTGCAAGTAGGTGGTCCAGTGGCAGAGCTTGCTTGAGGAGGACTATGCTTTTCTTTCAGTTTCTGCCATGCTGGAAAATGAGAGCATTCAGGGTCTCTCTGGCGTGAAGCCAATGGGCTACCGGAAGCGCTCCTCCAGCATGGTAGACGGGGATAACTCCTACTGCCTGGAAGCCGTCATCCACCAGATGAATTCATTTCACACGGTGATGTGTGACCAGGGTCTGGACCCCGAGATCATCCTGCAGGTGTTCAAACAGCTTTTCTACATGATCAACGCAGTGACTCTCAACAACCTCCTCCTGCGGAAGGATGTCTGCTCCTGGAGCACAGGCATGCAACTCAGGTGGGCAGTGCCTCCCTCCAGCATAGAGCGGGCCTGGTGCTAGCTGGGATCTGAACACTTCTGTGTGAGCCTCTGTGCTTCTTATTTTTATTTTTATTTTTATTTTTTTAATTTTTTTTTGCAGGACCTGGGTTCAAACTCACAACCTTACGCTTGCCAGGCAGGCACTTGTGCCACGGAGCTATGTCCCCAGCCCTAAGCCTCCATGCCTCTTAACTTATCAATTTCTCTCTGAACCAACCACATTGATCTAGGTTTTAGAGCCTGTAATCTTTAAGCTTCGATTTGTTTCCTAAGTTATCATCTCAGCTTTGATGAATCTCACCAAATAATACAAAGGAGATGGAGATTTGAGCCACATACTGTGACAAGGACAGTCAGATTTGACTACTAGAGCTAAACTAGTAGGTTTTTAAAATTAAGTATATTTAATGCCTCCTCCAAACTAATTTATATAGACATTCGGTATTTAATCTTTGTTTAATTGTAAGCATACATTTATTCATTCTCCATTCAAAGAATAGCTAACCAAGTGTCAGCCACTTGTCAAGCTTCTAGCCCTGTGGAATAATTAAGGTAAAGAGGATGATGATAGGAGTTGCAATGTGCAATGGGCCTGTGGAACACAGACAATAAATTATTTCTTACCAATGTCCTTGTGCCAATAAATTATTTTTTACCTAAGGTACAACATAAGTCAACTTGAAGAGTGGCTTCGAGGAAGAAACCTTCACCAGAGTGGAGCAGTTCAGACCATGGAACCTCTGATCCAGGCAGCCCAACTTCTGCAGCTAAAGAAGAAAACTCATGAGGATGCAGAGGCCATTTGCTCTCTGTGTACCTCCCTCAGCACCCAGCAGGTAGGCTTATTCTAGGCCCCTGGCAGCCATGGTACTTGAGGTGCGCCCCACTTCTATTCCAATCTCTACTTCCCAGGGGTTCTCCTTAGTGTTCTTTGTTGACCTTTGTATGCCCCACTGACTCACTCCTGAAGTTGCCATTGATGGGATGTTCTTGACCAACCAGAAGCCTCTTTGTCTGTGAGCTGTTTCCTATAATTCTCATTTCCTACTTGCTCACTTGGAAGATAAAATAGCAAACCCCTAGTACATCAAGCCTAAGTAACAACTTTTTTAAAACAGTGAATTCTAGATTGTTTTTTACCTAAATTATTTTTATATTCTGAAATAGCATCAAGCATTTGCCTTTTTATAATCACTTTCTTTCTTTATAGTTATAATTTCAATATGGTCCTATTTTAACTGATGACTCATATTGTTTTTTATCTGAAATCACTGACCAACATTTAAGTGCCAGTTATATTTATATTACTATTTGCTTGTAGATGTATTGCCATTGTAAATATATATATTCACAGGCAGGTAGACCTTGCCCTCTATTATAAGTGCATCTATTTTGAAGTGAGCCATGAAGACCAGTACTATACAAGGAAACCAGATTTCCAAACTAAATGCATCTTTTTCCCAGCCAGCACCTAGAAATACACAACTCCAAACTCAGTGTTGTACTAAGTTGCTACCTCCTCCAGTAATTACTAACAGATATATTATCCAAATCTTATAAAACTGCTCTTTCTCCTGCAAATGTTTTGAAAGTTTTCCAACATTTCTCCACTTTTAAATATATTTTACTTTCACAAGTTTACTTCTGAGAAGCAGCTGCTTCCATTATTCAGTTGGTTGGCAGAAAAAAGATTCTCTCCACTTCAAGATTATCTCCCTTCCCCTGTGAGGCTCAAGTCTAGCTTCCCAGTGTGGTAATGTAGTCCTGAGGGGAGGAGAGGGCATAGGCTTTGAGTAAATATCCCTCCTGACCACTCACTCACTGTGAGAGCTAGCCAGGCCAGCATGCTAGAGTCTCAGCTCCCTATCCAGGAGCCAGGGATACAGCCCCTCCAGATCTGGGGGGAGCGGTAATGGAGCCTAGCATAAGGCAGGTGCTTGCGGCATAGCAGCTGTGACCAACGCCACTCTGTTGGGAGCCATAGCTCCATTTCAAACAAGAACATTTCATGTGTAAAAGAATTTTTAGTGGGGAGCAAAGGTGTAAGTGTAATTAGGTGCTGTTAAATAAGACTTTTCTCACCTGATACTGATCCATCTCTTTATAAGTTCTGTCTATAGAGGGTTATACACTTGTACCAATGTTATATAATCTCTTGAAGTTCAAAAGTTGTTTCATTTCATTTAGTTCTCTGCTAAGCTTTGTTTTCATTCCAACAGATTGTCAAAATTTTAAACCTTTATACTCCCCTGAATGAATTTGAAGAACGAGTAACAGTGTCATTCATACGAACAATCCAGGTGAGTTTTATTTATTTTTATTAGTACTGGAAATTGAACTTAGGAACTTGTGCTTGCTAGGCAGGTACTTGTATCACCTAGCTAAATCCCTGCCTCCAGATGAGTTTTAAAACATGAATTAATTTTTGTGAGAGTCCTAAACTAAAGCTGCAAAAGAAGTTGAAAATTTATGTTTTATCCTTAATAAAATACTGGTTACCTTATGTGCTATATAAAGCCTTATATTCCTAGGCCTTCTATTTAAATAAACATGACTTCTGTCACCCATGAGTAACAAATGAGTGTATACACACATAGAGGTCTGAACTTTTATAACTCTGCCTCCCATGTTTTAGACAAAGTCTGAGTATTTTATTGTAAACATGTTACTGAAATTAAGATACCAAAAGGAATTTTAAAAGCAAAAGTATCAACCATGCCTATAAATGAAATAAATGTTCTTTAAGAAAAGTTTAAATTCCCAAATCTTGCCTTTTAGGACTTAAATTCTTTTTTTCCTTTTAATAAGAAATAACAATGTGACATTTTCAAAAACACATTAGTAGTACATTTCCAATAATGTATATTGTTGTCCTTAGTAGTTATACAGAGCACAGGATGAAGACATGGTAATTTTTCTAATCATTGTTGGTACAAAAAATTTCTCCTCATTGAAATAAGAGAAAGTAATTGTATACATACTCCAGTATTCCATAATCACAGTGGGTTATTGGCAGAACTGGCAATGTCACAAGCTGCTGATTTAAGCCTTTTACAGGCTCAGCATACTAATCTAGCTTTACATTTTATGCCTGGTGGTTAAACTTTTCTGCTGAGTGGTTATGGGCAAGACCTGTATAACAAAACATGTAACTTTTATATCTCCCAAGGTCAGTTAAAGCCCCTCAGGATTTACTTTGAAACCATGTACAGTGCTTTGTAAAACTGCTGTCAGTGTCAGCTGTCTGGATGAGTCATGGCCATTGCTTGACCAGTTTGCTCTCTGTGACAGCCCGAGAGAATCTTTTTCTCTCTGACTCTCCTTAGGCACACTATACATCATCCGTCCCTTTTCTTTTTGGTCCCATAATCTCCTTGAACAGAAAATTTGGGAAACCACTCAGTTATAGGATGTTACAACACAAGTTCTCTTACGTCCTGAGTCCTCACTGACCTTGAAGGGCTAGGGCCAAAATATTGGCTATCCTTGTAATCCCTCTTTTTCTCTAATTTTTGGTCTGTAAACTTACATTCTTAACCCTCCAGAAGAGAAGCTTCATAATACTATTACTCTATAACATAGGTACTTGAGCTTAACATCATTGTCTTTCTGAATATCAAACATCTTACACTTAACTTGGAATCGGTATTTTCCATCAATCATTTGATACTCTAATAAATCCCTATACAATGTGATAAAAGCAGTTACACATTTTTACACAGACATTTAGAAATCTAAGTATATCCAAAATTGTAGCCAGTCAATCCAATGAAGACTTACAATTCTTGTCCTTAGGAATATGCTTAAAGAAAACACATTAGGCTAATGAGTATTTAAGTCTGCCTTAGGATGAAAACTTTCACTTAAACATAAGCCTACTCAACCTGAACCCAGGTAACTTGTGCTAGGTATCCAGCCTTTGTGTGTCATAGTGGCTCACAGCATCGAATGGTAACTCCAAACACAGCATGGTAATTACACAGTGCGGATGCTTTCCAGAAATTCTATGCTTTAAGCAGTGAAGTCATGTCAACGTGAAATAAGGATGAGAGTCAGGAGAAAGGGAACCAAGGGGGAGCTAAACAAAGACACTGAAGGACCTTAAGGGACACAGGCTTTTACGTAAAAAGCTGTTCCTTTGAAATACTTTAGACTTTATTCAGAACCCTTGCCATACTTCAGTGTAGAGATTCAGAGATTTAGAAAGGATCCCTTGATCTGAAGAAAGCTTTGGTAAGAAATATATGACTTTAACCTTTGTGTCTAGGTAGAGAATAGAGGGTAAAGTTGAGGGAATGGGTGCCAAGTCAGACAGAAGGTCAGTTGTACTCTTAAGAACAGTGGAGAAATTCCAGGAGTTAAGATGCATCCCACTGAGAGAAGGGGTTAGAGTGTCACCATGAAGGCATCCCATGGAATGCAGGAAGATGCTGATTGAAAGGACCCCATTAGGAAACAAAGGGGGACAAGTTGGACAACAGAACAGCCACTGATAACCTGGCCCTGAGTACAGAACTGATAAATGACCCAAGCTTGCAAAAAATGCAAGTTTAGAAAGTCTCTTTCTTTCTCTTTGGGGAATGTCTGAGACACCCCAAAGGGAGAACCATAACATTGTAAACTGGTAACACCAGTTTATAGGATTTTCAAAAGAATTCAAGTCAAAGGTCAAAGAATACATGCCAAATCAGACTGGAGGTTTAACAAAGTAAGGACAAAAGAAAAATGTCATAGAGGAAGCCGGGCGTGGTGGCGCACACCTGTAATCCTAGCACTCGGGAGGCTGAGGCAGGAGGATCGGTGCAAGTTCGAGACCAGCCTGGGCTACAAAAGTGAGCTCAAGGCCAGCCTGAACTGCATAACAAGACCCTGTCTCAAAAAGACAAAAAAAAAAAAAAAAAAAAAAAAAAAAAAAAAAAAGAAAAATGTCATAGAGGGCTAAGGGTTAGATATTCTCTAAAAATATGTACAGTCGCTGGGCGTGGTGGCGCACGCCTGTAATCCCAGCACTCGGGAGGCTGAGGCAGGAGGATCGGTGTGAGTTCGAGACCAGCCTGGGCTACAAAAGTGAGTTCAAGGCCAGCCAGAACTGCATACTGAGACCCTGTCTCAAAAAGACAAAAAAAAATAATAATAATAATAATAATAATAATAATAAAAATATGTACAGTCAGATCTTAGGTCATCTATACCTATTAATTTCAGTGGCTAGAAATTATGGTTTCAATTTTAAGGCGGAACAACATTCAAGCAGCACAACAAGTATTGCTGGTTGCTTTTTAGCCAGATTTACAATGAGAATCAGAAGCAAATACAAGCAAAGCATTTGGAAAACTTTTGTCCCCAATAAAAAGCATATTTAAAGTTGGAGAGAGCTGGGTAGATAGCTCAGCGGCCTAAGTGCCTGCCTGGCAAGTGCAAGGTCTGAAATTCAATCCCTGTACCACCAAAAAAATAAATAAATAAATAAATAAATAAATAAATAAAAATAAATTGGTGGGTAGGGCTGTTGAAAAGACTAGGGTCATCACAAAGAAGCCAAACACTCTGCACCAGGACAAGAAAATGCCTTGAGGTCATACCAGAAATGAGCAAAACCCCACCCATCACAGGTACAAGGATATCAAAGTACAAGCCTTTTATTTCAGAAGAGAACCCCTGAGCCCTTTGCTCAGGCAGGGAATGTGTAGGGAATGTTTTTTTTCAGGATGATTTCACTGTGCACAGATATCCAATAACTCAGAAACCACAGCAGCAGCAGCCAAGGGGACCCAGCTACTGCTTGAGCTGGTGGCAGACCTTGGTGTCCTCCACATGATGCTGATTTAGCAAGCATGCAGAATGCAACAGTTATGGGGTCAGAGTGGCTTCCAAAGGAGGGCTCAGGAAGCCAGGCAGTGTTTGACAGGTTTAGAGTCTTTGCTGGGAAGGCAGTGCATAAGGCTGTGAAAGTGAAGCTGCAGCTTCACTGGAGAGTCAGGGGGCTGAAAAAGCCAGCAATGAGGAACATCTTTTGTAGGAAGTCATAGGTATGAGTGGAGCCAGCCAAGACAGTGACCCTGTGAGCTGCAACCATCAAGGACATAGTGGCAATGACCCCCAAATTCTCTAATGTTCACATCATGCTATCACAGGCCCCAGCTGACTAATGACTAAGCTTGCAAATGTTGATACTGTTGAAAGCACAGAAGTGTGTTGTCCCAAAGAAGAAACCATTTGTCTTTACCTCATGCTAGTATGGCATAACCTGTGATTTCATGAAATCAGGGTATATTGATTTTATTCTTGGTAAAGTGTGAACAGTTGAATGACTATTGTAAAGGTACAATTTCTACCTGAATGATTCAGACAGTAATGGTCAATGCACATGCAGATTGAATATGCCATAAGGTTAATAAGAAGTGGAGCACTTACACCATATGCTAACAACTGCATCACATGTGCTAATTCTTTTGAGCCTTACAATCTTATGAGAAGGGAAACCTTTCTCCATCCCCTTTTCATTTGTGTTAGCTATTACAGTAAGGAAAGATTTATTTTGGTTCACAGTTTCACAGAGTTTTAGTTCATGGTCACTTAGCCCTGTTGCTTTTGACTTGTGGCTACATAGTACATTATGACTTCACCTCTTGGCAACGAAGTGGGAGGGGCAAGGAGTCCTGGAATCCCCCTCAAGTGCATGCCCCCAGGAACCTTCTTACTACTGTGCTCCACCTCCTGTAGGTCCCACCACCTCCCAATAGCACTATAGGTCAAAAGCTGTATTATACCTTTACCACATGGGCCTTTGGGGGACAGTCCAGAGCCAAGCTACAGCAGAGTTTTACCATTTTGGCCATTCCTACATGTACATTTCCATGACATTAAGCATATCAGCAATATAAATATATAACCATCACCACTGTTTTTCATCATCCTGAACAAAAACTCCACTGGAGTAGTAACTTCCTGATCTCCTTCCCCAGCACCTGATAACTGCTTTTCCGCTTTCTGCCTCTGCATTTGCCCATTCTAGATGTCCCACATAAATATAATTACATAGTATTTATCATGTAGGGTCTGGCTTATTATGCTTTTGATATTTTCTAGAGTCTTTGCCTGGCTTTGGTTCTCTAGCTTCAGAATGACTTAGGAAGCATTTTCTCTTCAATATTTTGGGAAGAACTTGAGATGATTTAATGCTATGTTAAATGAATAGGAAAACAACCACTGAAGATGTCTGATCTTACCCTTTGTTGTTGTTGGGAGATAACAGTTACTCAGTCTCCTTCTTCGTTGTAGGCCTACTCAGATTTTCTGTTTCTTATTGAGTCAGTTTCAACTGTTACTAGGATTTTGTCCATTTCATCCAGTTTGTTGGTATAATATTCTCAGAATTCTCTTTTATTTTTAATTTTTGTAAAATTGATAGTAATGGTTTCACTTTCATTTCTGACTTCAGTAATCTAATTTCTGAATTAGCCCTTTTATTTTATTTCTGTATCTAGGATGGGGTCTACAGGGTCTCACTATGTAGGTCAGACTCATACAGATTCTCTTATTTGCAACCTCCCAAAGTGCTGGAATTACAGGCACATACCACCATGGCCAGTCTCAATCACCATCTCAGTGCACCCTATGGGCTAGGTGGGCATGGCATGCTGGAAATCGAACCCTGGCCGCTGTGCTCTGCCTAAGCAGGTGCTTTAGTCCACTGAGCCATCCAGCCAGCCCAGAATTAGCCCTTTAATGTCCTTCTTTCTGCTTGTTTTGGGTTTTGCTTGCTCTTCTTTTTTTAGTTCCCTGAAGTATTCAGAGAGGGTACTGATTTGAATTTTTTTTTAATGTAGGCATGTGCAGGTTATAACTTTGTTATTTCCACCACCTGTCATGGGTGCTAACTTTTCATTTCTGTCGCTTCTCTTGCCCTGATTTCTTTGACCTATTAGCCATATAAAAATATATTAATTTCAACATCAGTATCGATTTTCAAGTTTTCCTTCATTCCTTTCGAGTCTCATTTCATATCACCCAGGAAAGAATGTTTTGCAGGGCTTTGATCTTAAATTTACTAAGGCTGAGCCAGGGAGATAGCTTCCTCACAAGTGCAAGATCCTGAGTTAGATCCCTGGTATCAAGAAGGAAAAAAAAAATTACTAAGGTTATTTTGTGTAATCTATGGTCTATCTTGGAAAATGCTCCATCAACACTAAAGCTGAGTACTCTGCTCTTGAGTGGATGGTTCTGTTTACGTTTGTTAGTCCTGACTGCTTTATAGTGTTATTCATGGTCTCAGTTTGAATCTTATGTTCTGTTAATCTACCTGTGTTAGTCACTTTTCTTATTGTTGAGGCAAAGTTAAGGGAGGAAAGATTTATTTCATCTTATAGTGCATAGTGGCTTCAGTTCCTAGTGGGCAGGATTGAAGCCAGGCTGGTATGGCAGAGGGTCACTACAGAGGAAAAGCAGTCCATCGCACTTGAGGGCAAGCAGAAGGCAACAAGGCAGCAGTCTGCCTCTTCCTTTTATCTCTTCCAGGCTATCAACTCTTTGGGTAATGCCACTCACACTCAGGACAGGCTTTCCCATTAACCACACCCAATCAGTGGACTAATTCA